>JZLH01S0523406.1:87526-113835 GCA_001188425.1 Eucidaris tribuloides
ACGACACACACACACACACACACACACACACACACACACACACACACACACACACACACACACACACACACACACACACACACACACACACACACACACACACACACCACACAACATTTTTTGACCATAACTTTAGTTCTAATCATGATAAAAACATCCAGTTTGGCTTGTATTGCAGCTAATAAAGTAGCACATGTCACATAACTTTGACCTCAACGTTTGACTTTCAAATGTTTGCCCAAGAATTCATCGGAAAAAGGTGAATGATGGCCCAAAAAACAGCAACTTACTGACACTTTCAAAACATTATTTTCAAGGTTATTGGGTGGTGGGGTAGAGAAATGAAATGGTACAGAGGTAGGCCCTTCTTCTTGTGCTCTCTAAGCACAGCTCTAGTTTGTCTGATGTGTTTCTGAAACTGTCTCTGATCTGTTCCAATTTTTCTACTTTTATTCAAATTATTTTGTTATTCAAACAGGAGTATCACTTTAACCATGAATAATCGGAGGGAGTGGATGAAATAACAACTGGTGTATTAACCTAAAGTGTTTAGACAATAATTTTAACTGGCATTGTAAATCCAGTTTTCGCGCCATTTTTTATTTTCCAAAAAAGTATATAGGTTGAATTACGTGGTGTTGTCCTTGCCAAAATTAGGCCTAGCCAAAATGTCCTTCAATACACTTCCTGAAAGAGACAAAAGGAATCAAAAGATTCAGAGCATTAATCTAAACAGGGATATTATGTTAAGTGTTATCTGTTAAGGGAAGTGTGTTGCCCAAATTTCCATTGATACCAATGGCCACAGTTTGGCAAAAAATACGTACTGTAACTCCACTTCATACAGAGTTACAAGAGGTATTATAAAGGTAGTTTAGGAACACAATGACACATTTTTATTGTAGTGTGAGAGACTGATATTACATTAGGCGTGCATTGCAGTGTTGACATTGCAAAATCCCTTTCAAATAATTTCCTGTGTATTGTGTGTAATGATTGTAATCTGTTTTGTCTTAAAGAGAAGATATATAGAGGGAAACAAAATGTGATATGCTTGTCTGACGACACGTCGTCGTAGTCCATACACACAATTATTTCTTTTGTGTTTCCTTTTTAGCATTTTGTTATTCCAAAGTGTTTTGTTGTGAAAGTGCCATGATGAGCCTACCCAGTGTTTCTTTAGTCCCACATGTACTTGTATCATGAAGTGGCGTTATCCTGTATATTTTGAGTTTCAATAACTTGACAAAACACCTTTGATCATGAAGAAAGAGTGAAACGTGAAAGAAGTAATATGTTATTATAATGAGTAATAGAACTGTGGGCTGAATTGGAAAAGCTGGATTAAAAGGAAAATTATTATAAACAATTTCTTTGAAATAATTATTTTTTTGTGAACTAGTGATATATTCAAAAGATTGTCCAATTACTTTCTGACCATCATTACTGAGTCAAAAGTAATGAGAGTTTTGTAGGTTTAATTTTACATTTCTCTTTTATATGCAGAAAAAAGAGATACATGTACTCTTAGAATTACTACAAATGCTTTCACAGCTCAAGTTATTCCTATATAATCTGACGATTTGATTAGGAAGCAAGGATTTTTAACTAAAATTTACAAACCAATTTTTTTTTTTTACTAAAATTAGTGTATTGGGGCTCTAGCAAGGAAACCCTTTTTTGTTAGTACACACAATGCAAAGTGTTGTAAAAATGATAACTAAAATCCTTCCATTTTATGATACAGCTCTAGTTTTGACCCAAAAATTTGAGTACAATTTTGTGAGTGCTTTCAACAATTATTTGTTGGTGTAAATTAATTGACAGCCTTGGCTAACAAGTGTATGGCATTCATCAATGTTTCAAACATAACGAACAGGACTGGTGACAAAATATTAGATTATGGGGTACCCCGGAGATTTTTGACTATTTTACATTATAGCATCCAAAGGGTTAATAAGGTGTTAAAGGTTATTGACATAATTGGGAACACTTGAAAATGCCTCAAGAGCCAAATGAGTTGAAATATATACCATTTATACACTAGCAGGAGTGGGTCTACCACCTGGGAGGATTTGTCTGTAATATGTTTACTTACGGAGAATCAAGCATAAACATAGGAGTATCTTAATTTTATGGGGATGATAAAAATAAGCCCCATAGAGAGCCACACAGCAGGTTTCTGTGCTACCAGTGATATTAACATTGTTTATTTTAGAATGAGTCAACGTTTGACTGTAAGATTTTCACTGGAGAATCCTTGCATAGTTTACTTGATTCTAGAGTAGTTTCAGCCCAAGTTGAGGACTACCCCAATCATGTCATTTATCTTTAAGTTTGCGAGTTATATCTCATCAGAAAGAGCAGAGTCTGCTCTTTTTGATGAGGTATAACTCAGATAAACTTAACATTTTATTAACCCTTTGGATGCTATAATGTAAAATATAGTCGAAAATCTCCGGGGTACCCCATAATCTTGCCCCCCCCCCAAGATTTTTCATCAATTAATTTAAAAAAACGAAAGATATTCAGAATCTGTTATTGGTGGGATATGACCTTTGGGCATAAAGCTTTCAATTGAAAAAAAAAATCCCCAAAACTAAACTTGGGCTTTAAAAGGTTTAATCCTGAAGGATTTCTTGTAAAAGGTTGGATTAATACCCATGTGTTTGCGCTAGTTAACAGGACAATCCTTGATAAGAAATCATTTAAATCGACTCTTGTGTCTCCATTTACCAGATTAATAACCCATTCATACAAGGTGATCTGTTTTTGTTGGAATGGAATGCACATTACAGAAAAGACACCTTTGAACTGTAACATACCAGCAAACAATGCTACCTTCACAGGCATAAAAGGGAACAACTTTGTAAAGACTTTTGACTCCATTCAAAGTAGTAACCGGGTTTATTGAGCCCCCCTCAGAGAGCAAAGTCTCTCTTCTCCCAAAACTTGTCCGGACTTGTCACCAACCACATGGCTTTTTCATCAGGTGAGTACCCATTGTTGTGCCGGGGGTGCTGGATAAATATTCTGCAGAGGGGACGTGAAAATTGTCAATACTTCTGTCAATTATCAAAACAGTTGTTAGATCCTCAAAAGTAAAACAATGTTGCTATGATTAAATGTCCTACATTTTCAGTATGATCTAACAATTTCAGTTATGTTCTATGATCAAACTATTTCAGATAATTGTCCTCGTAAATCACTTCTGCCATTTTTGAGATGGACACCCATGTTTTATTGAATGGTTCATGCCATGTTTGTGGATGGCTGACAGGTCGTTTGCCTGACGTTTTCAGCTCGACTCTGACATTCCATTTCATGAAATTTGGCGGGATGATGATACCTGCGTAAGTAAAATTTTGTTAATATGTGGCAATAATTGGTTGATTTGTATAAATTATATTGGCAATGTTGCTTGTATAATCGTTTTACAACATATTTTGAACATGCTGAAATGAAGTTGTATTGGCAGTTAGTCAGCTGTTTAGTAATGTGGCTAAAATAGTAAAAAACACATGATACTATTGATAAAACGGATTACGGAATAACCAATAATTTTGTAATAATAATATACAATGCCATATTAAGAAAAGTAATTTTTGCCTAAATTTTGCTGTAAATTGTAAATAAATCCCCCCCCCCCAGTCGATAATGATTTTACAGAACAATCAAATGGAATATGTGTTGAGTGTGTTCTCTGTTTAGTTTGATTATTAAATTGTGTTTTGTGTGCAATCACTGTGAACAAGATCAGCTGTAGGCCTACTGGTAATCACTTTTCATGTTCTTACAACTGATTTCAATTTTAGGTTTGTATTTTATCAAGATAAAGATTTCAGTTGAAATGTAAGATTTCAAAGACTTGTTCGATGTCAGTTCCCTAAATGTGTTCCTTGTATGTAACGTTACATGTAATTTGCACACTCAACAGTCAAACACAGTAATAACTATTAAACATGCCTCATTCCTCAATTTAAATTCAATCCTTTATATGTATTTAAAGTTTTAAAAGCTACATTTTTTAATTCTTTCCGTAAGCTGCTCAAGTCAAATGCAACCAAAAACACCTGCACCTTTTGTAAATCAGCGATTTTTCACTTGAAATCAAAGCTATACACTGAAGTCCAAATTTGGCCCGGTGACAAGTATCGCGATTAGAAATGTCAGTAAAACGAGTCCAGACTGTGGAAATATAATAATCAGTGCTATCCCACGAAATCGAACCTTACCAGATAATACACGACAATCGACAATAGTATACGACGGTCAATGTACCGTACATAAGCGTACATATCCCGAGTAGAAATGTAGCTAGCTACTGGCTTGTGTTTTGTAAAAATAATGATTCAACAAGTGTGAACGAAATTTTTTATTAAACTTTCATAGTTTCATACCTTACCCATATACCTACATACACACCGACGATGTTACATTTAAAGTTTTTAGATCTGCAGTATGTTGTTGGTACCGTAATATGTCCAGTCTTAGGCAGTGATCACATTTTGAGAATACTCCACCGGTCTGTAATAGCTCGTGGCATATGTATGAATTATAAAGAATTACTCTTCTGTATACGACGATTGTCGCTAGTTTATCCACGTGTAACTCGCATGCGCTGATCGAGTTGACCAGTTTCTACACTAGTTATGCGCATGCTGTTAATTCAGCGAAGGGCGCCAGCTAGGGTTTACTAATTGCTACATGCTACGAAAGAACGTGTTATGATGAACAGATTCAGTGAAATATTTTTTGTTGTCCCTACAGAACAAAGTTCGTGAGGGGGCTATGAAATGGGATCCGAACTCCGGAGTGTCTGTGTCTGTGTGTGTGTCTGCCTGTATACCGGTACATGTTTGTATGATGTGTTCATAAATCATAATATTGAATTTAGTTTTTCTGTTATTTTTGGACAGATTTCGATTTTGATTTACTTTGTAAAGCTAGCGAGGGCTTCCAAACTTTTAAGCATAATTTTGTGTAATTTATCAACTGAAAGCGAAATATAATTTGTGTAAATTTATTCAAAATCACAACAAAATGCTACTCCATTACTTGCCCGATTTTGATTCTGATTGCTGTATCTGATAGGACTTTGTAGGAACAAGTGCTTCTTAGAATTTTGAAATTAATTATGCTACGTGTAATTCATACACATTTATTCAAAATCACACTTTAAGCTACTTTATTTGTCAACAGATTTTGATTGTGTTTTGTCTAGAAAGGGCTAATGGGGAGTTTCAAGTTTCTACTCAGACTTGTGAAATTTATTTATTATGCAAGTTCATGCAACTGTTTCCTTTCTTTTGTTCATTCAAGTGTTCTTTCTTTCTCTCTTTCTTTTTTTTCTTTATTGCTTCTATCTATATGTCCTTTTTTTTGCTTACAGTTTTAGTACAGTATTTCATTATACTTCAGTCCTGGCTGAAGGAAGTTTCTCATTAATTCATTTAATTTTTTCCTCCTTCTCTCCTCCTCCTCTCTCTCCTCTCCTCCTTCCTCTCCTTCTCCTCCTCCTTCTTCCTCTTCTTCCTCTTCCTCTTCCTCTTCTCCTCCTCCTCCTCCTCCTCTCCTCCTTCTTCTTCTTCTCCTTTTCTTCTTCTTCTCTTCTTCTTCTTCTTCTTTCTTCTTCTTCTTCTTCTTCTTCTCATTATTGTTATTGCTGTTACTGTCAATATTGTTGTTGTTGTTTTGCTGTATGTGTGGAACCTTTAACCCTAAAAAGCCCAACAGCCCTACCACATTTTTCTTCATCACTTCCACAAGTTTTTGTGAAATTTGATCAAACTTGGTGACTTTTCCTAGAATTTTATGCAAACATTTTGGTATATTTTTAGGGTCACCCATAAACTTGTGATGCCATGGCAACCATATTTTGAAGGTCATGTGTGCCATTATTCAATGTTTCATTGTTTTTTCCACTGCACAGTCACTTGTTTTTCATATCTTTTGGCTCATGCATGACACAAATAATTTCATCTATTTAGGAACATATTCAATAAATTTCTTGTGTTTTTCTTTATATTCTAAAGGAAAAATGGTGCCAAAAAACCCCCCAAAACCAAAAAAAAAAAGTAAAAAAAATATAAAAAATTCATGTATTCTCGTTACATGTATTTCTCTTTATATCCTATTTTTGATTATTATGTTATACCAGATTTGATGTAGCAAAGTGCCATTCCATCAAAAATGTGTTCCAGAATGAAAAATTGCATTTAAATCCATGTTAGTTTAACTCTTCGGTACAACCAACAGTGCATAGTTATATGTGCATATACGCATTACATTATCACTGCATGTATGGTAAAACAAAATATGAACCCTAAATGGTCAAAGTTTACTCAAAATACATATTTTCTATCTCAAAATATGTGATTTTATTTAATTATTGTCAAATTAATCACTTGTGAATGTATTTATTGGATATTAAAGAAAAGTTAGAAATACCCATCAAAATCCCCCTTTTCTATGTATTTCAGTATATTATGGTAAATACTGCATGTGTGCCAAGTTTGAGAGTGATTAGTCAAAAAATAAAAATTTGGGCCACAGAGCGCCAAAAATAGCTTGGGCTTTTTAGGGTTAAGGTCAATCTTGAGAGACAGTTTAGGTTTGGGTTTGGGTCTAGCTGACATTGTCATTTGTCATGTATTTTTTTTATAGGTCTCACTCATCTGTTCCATTTTGAGAATGAGGTATCATTTCATCCTCTACTGCTTTTTTTTTTTTGGGGGGGGGGGGTTAGCTTGGGGTGACACTTCTAGAATCAATTAAACTGTGCAATGACTAAAATTTTGGTAGTCAAAAGTGGACTCATTCTGAAATAACTTCGATCTGTATGCCACAAGCCTGTTGTGTAGGGTTCTGTGGGATGTATTTTTATCGGGGCTCGAGGGAAACAATATGCTAGCACATTCATGCTTGATTTGGCTTAAAACAAATTCAAGGTAAATCCTTCCAGCCAGGAGATATACTCCAGCTGGTGTGTCCTTTGATATATCTTTCAACCAGTTTGGTTTGAGAAATTTTAGCTCACCTGAGCCAAAGGCTCAACCAAAGGTCACATATGTAGGTCAAAGGTCAAATGAAGTCAAATGATAGAATATACCTGCAAGTTTCTTCTTTGGTTGGTATTGGCCCATTTTTGACTACCGTAACTTGGATGGTAGATGCTACATGTATAGTGACCTCAATGTTAAATTAGAGTCTAGGTCACATAAGTAGGTCAAAGGTCAAATGTTAAGATACTAGGGCGTGCCTTGTTTTTATAAAAACGGATGTTAGAATTTAATTTAACTTGGCAAAATCAGCTACATATGGCAAGGGGATGCAAAGTTTTCCAACTGGTTCATTTGGCTACGTTGGTGCTTAGATATTGGGCTCCAAGGGCCAAAACTATATGTATAACTGATGTTTTTTCTATGGGTACCATAGAAAGTTTGCGAGACCTCAGGTGAGCGTCGTGCCCCCCCCCCCCCCCCCCCGACGGCTCATGTTTGTTTCTCCCAATCGTGTCACTGCCCTTTAAAGATTGTGTCATTGATTTGCACATCGAAAAACATCTGAATGAATGAAATCAGCTGAAATCATATCCAATGTGAAGAGTAATATAAATCAACACCTCTCATATAGACTTGGGGTAAAATATTGAGTTTTGGTGAAAATCTGGACAGTTAAACTTCATCCTTTTTCAAATGACTCTGAAGTCTTTTCAAAAAAAAAATCTGTGACGTCGACGTGCACGGGCCGTCCCAAAATTGTCCGATCGGCCATAAGCCAAAGGTTGCTTGGTGACTTGTTTAGCCGTTTAACCAATCAGTGCGCTCCGCTGGTCTTGCGATGGCACACATAACCGCGAATCGCAATTTTAGCAAAATTCAAACTCACGGAAAGAACAACATTCTGGTAACATGTCGTTATTAGTTTCTCTCGTAAACAACAAATTCATGACGTATAAATCTCAAACTTTCAACACACCATTTGTAAACTTTGTACTAAACTACCGTTTGGTATTGATAATGAAGGGAAGTAATGGACTTGCACATCCCTGACACAATCTTTAATAGTAAAACAAAAGAAGAGCCCTTCATGTACCGGTATCTCTTTTGTTTAGGAACAGCTGTAAATTGCATCATTTTTTGTGCTCCAGTCCAGAAGCCCGCCAACGATGGTGCATGTCACATTCTGATTCTCGACACCATGTTAGAACGGGGCAGAAATTGTTGATCATTTGAGGTTGATGACATTTATTGTCATGATCCCTCATGACTCACATTGGACAATTTTAAGGAAATATGAAGAATCCAAAAATAATACTATTATTGGCATCATGACAGCCACTTGTCTGTGTTATCCCTTTGAACCCTTTCTTACCGTTGCTTTTTATTGAAACACTGAACCACTACAGTATTTTGTAGCATAAAGGACACTCAAAAAAGACAATGAAAGTGTCTTGACTGAAAAGGTGATCTCATCATCTTTTAATCAAGGCTTAAAGGCATCATATACTAATATTTCTGTTAAAAAAAAAAATGTGAGCTGCATGATTTCTCATCCTACATGTAGTAGTGTCTGTGATGAGGTCTAAAAATGAAGGCCTGAAAAAAATTGCATTTCAAAATGAAAGTGTTTTCCCCATAGACTGCTGTGTTGCAGATTTTCATTGGCCAAGATTATTCATGTGCCAATTTTTACAAGTTACAGCATAACTGTCTGAACAATGCATCTCACAGACTTGTACCAAACTGGTTAGAAGACATACCAGTCTATACATTAGTAGCTCTGCTCAGGTGTATCTCCTGGCTGGAAGGATTTGTCTCAAACATGAACATACATGTACCTCATTTCTCTTGTTCCCCCAAGAGAAATTAATCGCATAGAAAGCAACACAACCAGTTTGTCTGTCACAAGGCATACTGATGGGAGTTATTTTAAAATTAGTCATTTTTTACTACAAAATTTTCACAGTGGAATCCTTGCACTCTTAAAGACACTATATAATACTGTGGAAGACCCGTATAAAAAATTGTCGAACTTTGCTATCTGACAGTTCTGACAGTGTTTGAATGGACAAATAAACACCGTAGAACACAAAAGTTTGGACAGTTATGCTGTCACTAGTAAAATTGGCACATTAATTTTATCTCGGGCGATAGGAAATTCTGCAACACAGCAATCTATGGGGAAAAGCTGGACTGGTCTCTCAATGATTTTCACTTTTTTAAAGCACTTACTGATCGTTTTAAACTGCAATTTTTTCAGGGCTTCATTTTTAGACCATGTCAGAGACACTGGTAGCAAGGGGAATCATGTAGCTGAGATTTTTAAAACTGGAAACATTGTTATACAGTGTCTTTAACTTGATTCTACATTTAGAAATAGTTTTACCCCAAGTTGAGGACTACCCCCAATCAAGTCATTTACACGTACCTTGAAAGCATTAAAGTTTGTGTCCATAATATGACACCCTAAAATGAATTTATCAACCGAGTAAGTAAACATGGCATCATGTATAACGTTAAAGATACTCTCCGCGAAAGCCTTGGAACTGAAAAATCAGGGTTTGTAAAAATCAGGGCCGATAAAATTAAAGAATGCACCAACGTAATTGTAACATCACTCACTGAATTTGAATTTTATACAGTTGTGACTGTCAGTTCTGATTTGTACAGGCTAACTTGCATACACTGTATTAATTACATTAAGTACCACTGCCCAACCTAGAAATAAGCACAGAGTTATACCCCGGTTACACCGAAAGTCAAAAGCGTTCTGAGAACGGTCTCAGAACGGTTCACTTGCGGTGTAACCACAACATCGCCCAAAGTGGTCCAAAAGCGTTCCGAAAGCGTTTTTGTCGGACCACCTCCAGAGGTAGTCTGAGACCGTTCTCAGACCGTTTCGAACGCGGTGTAACCACACAAGCGTTCTGAAACCGGTCCAGCACAGGAAGTTACAAAACATAAGTATTCACGCGAACCGCGTAGGCCGGAAGTACGGATAAACATTTGACCACTGAAGGGGCGTGGTTTAATCGTTGGCAGTGGTAACCCGCTGCTCTACTGAACATGAGACGGGTCGTCTGACGGCGGTGTAACCACACCAGTGAAGGTCCAAACCCGTTCCGAGATGATTAATGGAAGCGTTCTGAGACCGTTCTCAGAACGGTTATGTCGGTGTAACCAGGGCCTTAAATATCTCCTTTTATTTTAAAGGCAGTGAATCTTATTTGCACTCCTGCCCAAAGAACAGGAACAGATCATTCAATGCCTTCAAGCTATTGATGAAAAACATGTCTGTGAAATCTGGGGATTAGTGATTACCTAGAAAATGAAAAATTGCCTAAAACAAACAAATGGCTGTTTCGTGCACGTTCTATGTTGGGAGTTTTTCTCTCGCGAGACAAAAATTCAAATCAGAGTCTAATGGTTACTATGATTTCACTATTAACACTGGGTTTCTAGTAGTGTTGCACGACTTCAGCATTTTAGAGCGTCGACTAGTCGCCCACCAATAGTCGCGACTCCGACTAATAGTCGACTATCGGTGTTCAAGATCTTAGTGTGTTCAAGATTGGTGGTGTGGGGTGCATGGGTGTCGCAGTCGGAGTCGCAGTGAGTGCAACGTATACGGCAACACAGCATTGCACGATTATAGGCTGATCCAAGTACATTTTGGCAGTTCTGTTTGATGATAGATTATGGCCGACTCACAATGAAAAATGTAAGGGAAAAGAATAAAGAGTCAAAAGATCAAGCAGCCGTACACATACACAATGCCATCACACAATGATTGGTAGTTCTGTTCAATTTTTACGTCTTTTGACTCGGTTATTAATACAAATTAACATGTGATAAAAAGTTGACTATTGCGTCCCGATAGTCGGAGTCGCGACTCCGTATAGGCAGTCGCGACTACGACTTTTCGCGACTTAGTCGTGCAACACTAGTTTCTAGCTCCTATACTTGATGCACCACACCATACCCCGGGGTACCCCGGGGTATGGTGTGGTGCATCAAGTATAGGAGCTAGAAACTAGTTGTACCCCGGGGTACCGCGTTGTGCAGCGCCCTCTTGTGTTAAGAAATGTATTTTCTGCAGGTATGATCGATGAAATCAGTGGTGATGATGCAGAGGCTGTGCAAGTGCACAACAAAAAGGCATAAACTTACGAAAAATAGGGTAAAAATGAAGTTTAATGTGTTATTTCATAACTTTTACATAATTTTGTAACCCAGGGTACAGTGCTGAAAAATAAATAAATAATTCAACAAAATGGCGGATTTCTAGTTGGTACCCCGGGGTATGGCGTGGTGCATCACTTCGCTAAATATTCTCAGACAGTTATTTCTTTTACATGCCAGTGTATACACAATTGATGTTAATTTGTAGCCACGCAAAAGAGACACACTGCCTTGAAGTTTGTTTTATTATCCAGTGAAACCAAAAGTTTGAATTTCTTTGTACTCGAGGCCTAATATCTGCGTTTGTTCTTTAATCATTCAGTATGATGAAATATAAATTTACATAATTGCTCACTTATGAATTTCAAAAGAAAAAATAAATGAATAAAGTGGACTGTTTAAATGATGTAAGCTTTGATATAATTATTGAGCTCATAAGTGGCTTTGCCAAATAGAATCACTTTTGCATAATAAAGCGAGTCACACTTTCGTTGTGATATCACTTTCTCAACGGACAAAGTACAATTCATCTAAAGCTGCCCTCTACACACATTTATCCCACTTTCGATTGTTTATCGTCGAGCACAAAAGGCGAGATTCGTGTACGCCGATTTCCTGTATGTCCGGAAACCACATCAAGATCGGAGCTAAGTGGTCTTCAAAACTTTCTGAGCTGGCCTTTATCCTCTCTCTGCCAGTTTCCTGGTTTCAGATAGAAGACAAATACATGTATCATACTTTTTGTTTTTCTTAAATGGGAAAAAAAGATATTTCTAGACAGAGGTTTTTTTTTCAGGTCAGCATCTGGTTAAAGCCCCCAAGTATAGTTTTTGTAAACTGTAAAAAAGTGAAATTCTTTGCAATTCTAAATTTTATGATTATGATCTCAGATCTGTCAATGCTTTGAAATTGCTCGCTCTGAATCCCTTCATAATTTACCCGTTCAAAACAGCTTAGATAGATATACCAGGATGTGTTATTCTGTATGTAAGTTGTACATGTACCTACAGTATGTGCTTGTGGTTTACGCCGCTGCTCAAATCGTTTGGGCCTTTTCATATTTCATTTGACAATTTGGGTCATTTGGGTGTAGAAACATTAACATGTTTAGACTGTCTGATATATTTGGAGTGGTTAATTCGAGGGTTAATTCTTTATTAGTGCAGAGTTAACTTTATATGTGTGCAATTGTGCACCAGAACTATCAAAGCACCCTTTCAATCAATGCTACAAGATAAGAGTAAGGATTATGACACAAATTTAATGAATGTCTATTACACTTGTAGAAATACAGGCCTATAAATGGGTAGTGCCAATTTGATGACAATATGCTTATGTGGATTTTGTGTCTGTGAATACATGTAGGCCTATGTGGGATTGCCATTTTGATTGCAGCGTCAGAGTGTATTTTATGTTATTATTTTGTAGTATTATTTGTTTTATTTCGTTTTTTTTGGGGGGGGGGGGGGCAAGATATATGAATGGGGTTCTACTTTGGTGTGAATGACCCTTACCCACCAGTATAAATCACACACAAGGAAGAGCAAAGAAATCCCTTATCAGTAAGACCAGTTAACACTGCAGATTAGATGGTTAAATGTGAAAAAGGGAAGTAACTAGATATTTGATGGGTTAAGATCATCCCTTTGATAACCAGCCATACATGTATGTAGGCCCTTCACACATGTACGATTCTGCTGGTTAGTGATTTCATTTCTTCTGAACTTTGTCCATAAAATAATCAGATTTCAACTGGTACAGTGTAACAGGAAGTTTGGTTTTCTTTGACAATTCCATCTGGTATATTCCAACTGATTTTTTTTTTAAATTCATTGTTTAAAAATAGTTAACACATTGCTACTCTATGTGGAAACCAGGGATCTACCACAAAACTTAGGGTATTTTGCTGTTCTTGGTAAAATGATGAAACATTGGACAGTGTAACAAAAATTATATAAATCAGGACTACAGGTCAACTCAGGGGCGTAGGCTGGTTTGGGCATGGGGAGGTGCACATCTTGCAGAGGTGGAACTTAAAGTTGAGAAAATCAGGGCGTTGAAAGCAGAAAAAGTGTGTGAAAAGTTCTTTTTGCTTGCCAGGGACGGAACTCCTTGGCTCTGCCGGGGGGGGGGGGGGGTGCACCCAGGGGGGTGCACCCAGTGCACCCCCCCCCCCCCCAGCCTACGCCCTTGTCAACTGGACTTACGTTTGAAATTTTCCTGGCATGAATCAGAATGTAATCAATTGATTGGACAGTGTATTATCAGGCCACAAAGAGTTGTGTGTGCCATGGAGCTACAGCTCCATTGGTGTTGTGTGTGTGTGTGTTGTGTGTTGTGTGTGTGGTGGGGGGGGGGGGGAGTCATGATGGCAAAAAAATAAAACGGAACCTCTTCCCTTTTTAGTTGCAAGTACTAACCAGTATTTTTGTTTCATAAATCTGTTGATTTAATACCATTTATAAAGTAATGTTAAAATGCCAAAACGGCCAGTATTATTCCCCCCCCCCAAAAAAAAAGTTGATTCGGGGAAAAATGAAAACATTTCAATTTTGACTCCAGAGAAAAAAATCCAGACCAAGTTTTAACATTTAATCATCTCTTGTCTACTAGCACAACTTACACCTACCCTAACTTGTCAATTCCGAGCCAAGTTGACATTGAGCATTGGGTGAGATTATTTGGTTGCTTTCAAGATAGAAATTACAAGTTTTTGTCACCCCACGGACAATCAATTTGCCACAATTAATGTTGGTGTAAAATATGTGGCCTGAAAACTGGTTTAAGAGCGTAACAGAGAAAGAAGAGTCCCCTTTTCCAGGAATCAGTTGTCTTGCTTTGTGTTTGGTATTTTGAATTGCTGCATGTAGCTCTTTCGGCAAAAATCTAGTCAATTTCCCTTTAATATTTTGATTCCACTGGGAACACCAACAGTAATTAAACTTCAATTAATGCAAAGAAAATTTTTTCTGAGGCTTAAACAAAATCACAAATATGAGGACGTTTGTGCAGCATTCTTTTCTTGTTATTCTAACATAAAATAAGCTTGGTTGACACACACACACATGTACACACTCAGACACACACACACACACAGACACACATATCCACACCAGAGACCTTCTGCCCGAACAGTACATGTACATGTACATGCTTGTACACCACTTTATCAAATTGCAATACATGTTCATGTGGTAGATACTTCCTGATGAACTAGTGTACATGCATGCATATATCTGGAAAGAGGAAGAATTGTCTTGAAATTTACTAGAATTGATAAAGATTTGACCACAAACAGGATTTGTTCAGTCTGTTTCTGTTGGAGGAAGTATAATATATCCTCCAAATTCTCTTTATCTATTTATGCAGACTTGTAAATGACCTTTGGAACTTTAAATTACTGTTTTCGTTGTGCTTAATACAGTATCTTTTTGCTGCCAAAGGGCAAAAACTTGTAACAACAATTTCCAACTTTTTGCTTATCTGCTCAAAATTTGTAACTTACATTTTCTCATTATAATGCATTTATTCAAGCGTAAATGTCCAGCAGAGTAAGCCTATAACGGTAGGTCCAAGTTGATGTGCTAATACATGTATGTTGTTATTCTTTCCAATTGATGTTTCCAACAAAATAAATAAAAGTGTTGTAAGTAAACAATTTCTTTGATATCTTTTCGCTGGAATATTTGACCCACAAGCCCAAATGCTGTTCTGCAATTATTTTAAGTGTAATGCATTCAGTACATATTTATGATGGTCCTGGTAAATATATTTTTACCCATAAATAAATACCAAAAATGCAAGTGAATTGCAACCAGCATTTGTATCTGTTTGTTGGGGGGGGGGGAGGGGGTGGAGGGGTTGGAGGGGAGGAATTTGATGAGTATTGTTGATTTCAGACAATATTTTATTTTGTACTTCCTACATTTTAATTCACACAGTGTCTGGTGCCAGAAAATATGCAGAGGCAAATAGACATGGACTTCCTTTGACCTTTATCCATGACCTCGCTTAGTACAGTATGATAATGATATCAATTGATACAAAATACAGTATACGTTGTATTCCCCTAGGTAAGGTTAAATGACAAGTATTGCGCATGTAAGTGATGGTACATGTAGTAGTGGTAGTAGTAGTGGTGGCGGTGGTAGTAGTAGTAGTGGAAGTAGTATTGGTAGTAGTAATAGTATTGGTAGTATTAGTATTGACCAGTGGTAGTAGAAGCAGTAATGATGATGATGATGATGATGCTGATAATAATACACTATGCCGCTACTACTACTACTACTACTACTAAAACTACTCTTACTACATGTACATGTATTACTAACTCTGTAAAAAGTGTAAAACTACATGTGTAAAATTTATTTTATCATGTGTTACTTAGTAAAACTCACTTCTTATTTTTCCCCTTATAAAACAGTAGGCCTACATGTAATTATAAACTAAAAAAGACAGTTTTCGAAGAAACCCATTTTGAATGTAGTTAAATCGAGGTATTTCCAAGTTGTGATTTCCAGTTAATTTTGGTGGTTTTAATCCTAGATATATCTCTTTCCCTCACCTATTCTGCTTGGAGGAAGCAAAAGTCGTTTCCTCTGGAGAAGGAAGGAAACACAAGGCTCCAAAATCCAAGAAAAGCATCAAAGTTGTACATCTGGACCTCTCTAAGCAGCAAGTGAATGAATATTCATTAGCTGCTTTGTGATTGGTCAAGCAAAGTTTCTAGGGAATCGTTTCCTCCACTGCACTGCACTAGGCAACAAAGGCAGGCCATGCACCAGGAAGCCCCTTGTCTGAGCAGCCGATTGGTCTGTTGCGCACACCCCTCTGTCATGAATATACATGATATGGAAGTTGGCCCGAGCTGATTGGTGGGTCAAATGCCATGTGACTTATAGTGAGTCATGGAGCCAGTGGCTCTATATATAGTAGCATACGCCTGTTGAGACATGCTATTGTGATGGTACACGCTGGAACTTTTGGTGCTGGTGTGATCTGCTGCATTGTGCTGGGTAGATGTGCATTATATGCTCACATCCATCAATAATTATCTCATCGTGGCCAGGTCTTGTGGAAGAATGAAGCCCGTTATTGCCCAATTTTGCCAGGGAATTTCTTGTCTCTGTGGAACATTTGTGAAGTCTTTATCTGCTACGTGAGCTAGTTTCTCTGACTGACTGTGCAAGTTAAAAATGGAGGTACTGTATGATTGTGCAATATCTCAATATGTCTGTGTATATGTTTGTGTTTGTACACTTCAAAGCATTTGTTCTGTGCACAGACAGAATTTATTTGCCAACTTGGTACGTCACTAAATTGTGTTCCTGTTTTGGGAGTAAACGTTCCCATTTGGATATATTTCAAATCTGGAAAGAAAAATTCTGCAAGTACATGTATTCTGTTGACATGTATGTAATATTTTTGAATATTTTCAATTCATTGAGCAATATATTTCTATTCTTAATACTATTGTGGATCAATGTTAAAAAAGTCCAAGATTAGTAGTTATTGTTTTAATGGGCTATGTGTTCTCAAATCTTGCTGAGTTCGTAGCCATTTTTATATCACATGCATTGGGCATTTAGAGTAAGAGGTGTGACTTGCATGTACACTTGTAATATACTGTGTAAAAAAATTGTTGTATGTTACAAAGTGCACAATTCATGTTAAAACAAGTTGCAACCTGTACCCAGTATGCTGGTGAACTTTAGAATTTGCAGAAAATATGTGAAAAATAAGTCTGAAAAATTCTTTAAAAAACATGTCCGTTGACTGAACTGATTATTAATCAAAATTTGATTATGTGGTTTTGATAATTAAAACAAATTGTACTCTGGACAAAGTCAATTTCACATAGTGTGTGAATTGCTGTGATTGATTATTGGTAGTTGGGTCTGTAATGTACTGTAGCACATATTGTAGATCTATCATAATAATCTGTTTTATTTCCTATTGCTTGTACATAGGCCTATATTCTAATTGTTAACTCCCCATATACATGCATCATGGAAACTATTTTTTTTTTAAGGGAACCTTAGAATTTGATTTTAACTTGTTTTCAGCAGACTAAGAATAATTACCAAATTCACCCTGTTCACTATTTTCAATTATTGGGGTATTCTGTTGAACTTTCTGTTTGAATAAATGTTTTAAAACACGACTTTAAAAGTGTGAACAATTCCATACATTTTAGATGTGGTGCATGTGTTGAGATCCATCTAAACATTCTCTTGTAACAAAGAGTTGGTGAAGGATAAACTTTCCCTATTAATTCTAGAGATGTTCATGATTTTTCGTGGCAAACATTGTGTAGTCTGTCTGTACCCATAAGTCCCGTGACATTGCGTATTTTGTAATTCTAAACTCTCTGCCTAAACGAGTTTACCAGTATTTCTATCAGCTTTATATTCAATCACTTTATATTTGGGTTATAGCTTTGGCAATACATGTATGTCTGGAGTCTGCAGACCTATTTTATTTTTTCTTGCAAATGAAGATACTGTATTGTTCAATATCATTTGTGACATTTTTTCTTGTGTAATACATGCTACTGTTCCTGCAAATGGCCGAGAAATGATCGGGTTCACATTCACACAATACATTCACGTGGACGAATTAAAGACGTCATGCCTCACAAATGACAGTACAGAGATTTGTGGTTGATTTGGAATTCCGCTTTCATTGTAGTCTTATTGTCAATTTCATTGTCAATTTCATTGTTCAATTTGTCGGAATGCGGCAAATTGGTGCGCGCCCAAACACAGAGGTGGGAATCATAATGCGTTTCGCCAAATGCAAACAACTTGAAAAATATGTCAGGTATTCTGTTTCACGATAATCAGTCATACAGATTGATCAAAAGGAATCTCCTATGTGAAAGGGAATTCAGACATGTGGCTGTTCTCTTTCCAGAACCATCAGGCATGGCTGATCATGCATTTCTTCAAAAATAAATGTTTAGTGTCACATGCATTGATTTTCAGATTGCCCTGTTGATCTTTTTTTCCCATGCAGTTTATCGGTATTTGCTGCACTTACATGTATACATGGTTTACCCTGATGCCTTTTCTAATTACTTGGCTATTTGAATTGTATTGGAAAAAAAAATATATGAACAGAAGTATGGGAACTGTTTTGCCAACACATACTGCTTAACATAATACTCAATGATCACTTACAGTTGGTACCACGATAGTTATTGAAGTTATAATCTAGTATGATAGTGAAGTAAATTTTTAGAGAGCACTCAAATCTTCCAGTTCATATGGAACTCGCTTGTTTTCTAGTTTCTTGTAAATGTACAGTTTTTATCTTATTTATTTGTCATTTAAAATTCTGTTTTTTGGAGGTGTGGTAAATGTGCAAATGTTAAGTTTTTTGTTATTCTAGGTATTTTTGCAGTATATTTTTGGCAAGAAAAATGGTATTGTTCACCTTATCAAATTGATTTGGTTTATGGAAAACTAGAAATCTAAACGTGACAAGACTATGAGCTGAAGAACAACTACAAGTCTACAAAATACACAAAAAAAACCTAGTAATTTCTAATTCTGAACCTAACATTCACCACATTTTTTGGCTCTTTCTTGTTCTCTTTGCAGGAGACAAATTCCGTCTCGTTCTCGCCACCACGCTGAGAGAAGATGGGTTCCCCGACGAAACAGACTACACGCCGCTCGACGACAGCCAGCCAAGCCGAGCTGACAGCTTTGAGTATGTGATGTACGGGAAAGTCTATAGGATAGAGGGCGACGAGAGTGCTACAGAGGCGGCCTCCAAATTGTAAGGAAAAAAATAATTTGGCGTGACTTTTTCTTTTGTGTTGCATTATTTTCTGATGTATGAATGCGACATTCCGATTTTTTCATTGTGTATTTTTCACATGTTTTTTTCCTTACCTATTCATTTATTTTGGATTAATATATTTAATTATTAAATTGTTTAAAAGTATTTTATTTTTGTTTTTTTTTGTTTCTTTTTATTGTTTTGTTAACTTTTGTTTCGTATTATGTCATTTCGTTTTATTTATTTGTTTAATTATGTTTTGTTTTATTCTATATTTATTTTTTGTTCAGTTATTTTCTCTGAGAATCATTCTTGTTTTTGTGTTGCAAATTTCTACCGGCTAGTTCCCTTTGAAATTCCAATAGTAGTTTGTAATCTCTACTAGCACATCATTTTTGGTAATGACCCAAGTGATCTGGCATTGTGCCTGCTTTGACAAGCTATATGTTTCTTGGATTAAATTGAGAGCTCAAACTTCCTCTCTCGTGCACCATAGTTATTTATCCACTAGTTGTAGCTTTTTTTTATCATCTAATACCCCTTTCTTTCTGCTAATTCACCATGATTGCTGTATAATATTCCATCATAATTTCTGACTTCTCAATCATTTCATAGCCATCTGAAAATGATACATCCAATGTATTGGAAACAGAAACAGAATTTGTGATTTAAACCAAACACAGCTGCATCTGTGGGGTACAAAGTCACAGACACCATTGTTTCGTAATTTCTGAAAATTCATCACAAAAGAGGAACTGTGCGGCTTGCGATCTGTATTTGAACATATTTATGGTTATAAGTAAAAAGCAACGCTCACAACCACATCTCAATAAGGCACAAATTGTAGTGATGTAGAATTAACCGAAATATGTGGAATCAGTCTATTTAGTCATACAGTAGTATCAGTTTAAAGGAATCGGTTTGGTTTATATTTATAATTATCTTGCTTGTTTTGCTTTTTGTTGATGTGTGCTGTGTTGTAGTGTACCAATCCTTAGTAAATATTTGCGTGTTGATTCAGCATTTCATTGCTGTACATTTCCGGTTCGAAAGAGACACCTGCACAGCAGATCGGAAGAGGAATTCCTCTTCCATAATGTACTTCATTTTTGTCGCTCGCTGACTGCAAATATTTTTATAATTCAATTGTCTTGGGTTTTTTCTGTCGGAAATTAAAATAGAAACTACATAAACTTGTATAAAAACTTGAGCACAGGGAGAAGGAACTTAAGCAGACATTTAAAGGGGGACACATCAGTATAATAGATATTGTGATGCTTTCGCAATATTGATTTATCACTTAAATTTACTTGTAAAAACTTGTAAGACATTGTTCAAAGCTCAGAAAAGTAAAATTCCTCCTGTCTCACTCTACTTGTTTGATATAATTGGTGATCATCATTTGAAGAACTTTTGGGTAGGATTATGATGTTGCACTGCCTGGTATCTACATATATGTGCAGTCGGAAAAAAACTTATTGTATCACAATTCACATTCACATCTTTCATTTTTCTCAGAAGACTTCTCTTTCTGTAAACAGCAAATTGGTACCATCACCTTTGCTTTCAAAGTTCATAGTCACTGTTGTCAGATGATGCCAGGTCAAAAATTTAAAGGTCAAACATGCACATAAATGTACGTGTACCATGTATTACACAGTGTACGTAGGCCTACCTGTAATAGTTGTACACCATGTTCTTTATTACATTACAGTCTATCAACTGCTTGCACGTGCACATTTATCAAACTAAATCAAGCCCTATGATACTGCAGGTGTAGTACGTGTAAATGGGTAACCTTGTATTGATTTTGGGCGTGGGTGACTTATTTGCTCAACAGAAACAATTGAGAGATATTTGAAACTTGTTTGTGAATGAAACCCCGACTGCCGACTGGGCCACGCCAATAACACCAGAAGTGCTATAGAGAAAGAAGAGAAAGCAAGCTATGACTGTGCACATAACAAGGCATGCCTACACATGCAGGGCCATTTTTTGTCGATGCTAGTCTGATTGCCAGTACCCAGAGGCTGAATTTCAACAAGTTTGTTCACTGATTATACACTAAAGTAGCTGGGACAGAGTCTAAATATCAAACTATTTGTATAACTGTTCACCATCTCTGAATGTGACATAGTTACAGCCTACATACTTTTGTACGTAGCTTTTTTTTTAGTCAGTGGTTTTTTTCTTCTCAGTAAACTATGATAAAACTACTAGAAAGGTCTGAACATCAGCCTAGGCCGATAGCGCATATTTGCATGTCCTTGGTGTAAACTGTTCACGGTGCTGCTCAGAAGCATGATGCAATCAGCTTGAGTTAGGGGAATCCCCTCACCCCAATTGTTCCCATGCACTGTGCACGTGGTGAGTGAGAGAGGGAGGTAGATCAATTATCTCAGTGCAGAGGGTGTGTTGCAGTGTGCCTAGTCTTATGCCTAGACATTTTCTGTGTAGAATTTCATGGGCTGATGTGTTACCTTTGTACGTAGTCTTGATATCCAGCGGTTTCTTCGACTGAAACTTCCAGCGACTGGTAGGACCAGCATTTGCTATTCCCACGTAATAATTCAAAAGACTGTGAATACATCTGCTGGTTTGTACCAGTTGACTTGGAAAAATCATCATTATCATCAAGTTCTCAAAGTCTAGGAAAGACCCTACAGCTCATGTGAAGTTGTGAACCATATTTATTTTTTTATTTTTTATTTTTTGGGTTGTTGTTGAGGTTGCAACATCGTGGATGTTACATTCATTTTCTTTTGTTGATGTTTTTGCTCCAAAGTAGTAGAAATACATGTATATTTCATACAAATAGACGGATCTGCTTATTCCGCTACTTGTATGTTCAACACTGTGTGACCTCTCTGTTGCAGTAATGCAGTTTATGGTCTCTATCCTCAAGCATTCTGTTTTTACACTAAGGTGACAAAACAATGGCAATTCATTTCGTTTGTACTTTGACATGGTTTTACAGCCAAGTCCAACAAGGTAATTTCTGCATTATCATGGCCATGAATTTCCTTCCAAAGTCATCTGAGGGGCCTCCCTGTAGTGTTAAAATCTGAATAAAGCAAACAGTAGACTTGAGTAATGCCTTCCCCTACCCCCTTTCACCCCATACATCACCTCCTGTCTATTGTTTATTTCTGAACAATATCTGGCAGCTTATGATAAGGACACTGTTTTTGACACTGATACTTGAACTTGTTTTGACAAAGATTAACAGGTTTGCTCTAATTGTCAAGGACATTTTAGTATGTCTGTTATTGGCTTTGATTTTAGTTCATTTTGTTTGTTTTTTTGGAGCAAAACCTACTCTATACAACAGCACAGAACAAATGAAACCAGTTGCAATGCACCTTTGGTGCCATGCACTATTTTGTTGTGAATGCAATTATGTTCATATTTTATGCAATTAGCCTTGAAAACATTTTCTACAAACTTTGAAGACTTCATCTTGTTAAAATAATTCTTTTCAGGGATGTCAGTTTTCTGGCAAAAGCCTAAATTCAGGACCTGGCACTCTAAATTAATGCAATTTTTCAGGCTGTTTTGTATACTAAACTAGCTCTCTGTATAATTTCAGGCCTTTCCATAAACTATTATTGGCATCCCTCTCTGTTTGTTTTGTTATTAACATTCTGAATGGAAAAGTAACTTAGTTTTGCGATATTTGCCAGTGTTATGGAAAAAAAACCCTGTTTTCTTTCAGAGTAATATTTCAAATAGGAAATCTATATTTGATACAATTTTAATTTTAACAATTTGATTGGTAATGTGATTATTTATTCTTAACTATTTTTTCATTGATATTTTTGTCACTTTGTAGAATAGAGGCCCCCCCCTTTACATGTATGGTCTAGCATTCTTGTTCTGACATGCCCTTTGGGGCAAAGAATGAAACAATACCATTTTAGGAAGGCAGGGATAAAAGGGCAAAGGCATTACAGTGCAATCACAGACATGTAGGTACATGCAAATACAACTATTGTCCACTCACAGTAGGGAGTAAAGTCTACCTGTGTTATTGGGGATTATCAGAACATGTGTTGGCTTGAACAGTCACATGGCATAACTTCTTTCATTCACTGCAGATTTTCTGTGACTGTCAGTCGAAGGCTAACGCTGACCATAGAAGGATGTGGGTACTTTTAGGCAGTAGCAATTTATTCTGTGCTCAGGATAACAGCAATTTCATTTTGTAATTTTGATTTTTTTTTTTTTCCAAATTGTTAAAAAAAAAATTGTGATAGAGGGTTTACTTTCGGCGTATATTTTGTGTTTGCACCAATTATAGACAAGTTGAGGGAATCTTGTCAACATTGTGTTGCTGTTACTCTTAAGGAAATAAATAGCTTAATTGATTGCAGCTTTATTGAAGCTTGGATAGGCATCTTCAACAGCATTTAGTGGAGGGATTTGAGTTGTTTCTTTTTTCCAAAACCCAGCAAGTAGGCCTGTACAGATACTAAAGGAAGATCATATATAATGTGAGTGTATTTTCTTTGTTCTATTTCGTCCTTCTGGAAACTGGAGGCAAAAAGTTGAGTTCTGAATCCCATCGCTTCCTGTTTGGAACTACAGTACTAGAGCACGAAGTTGACCAGAGTCTGCTGCTAAGTAAGCCTTTTGCTGATTGGCTGCTTCTCGGCAGTGTACGTGCTGGTTGGTTCGCATCTCTCAACCGCAGTTCTGCAGGCCAGGCGGAGTTTTCTAGATCATCGTCATCATCATCTGGAGATTATGGAAGGGAAGATGGAGCTGGTATTAGAGCAGCATAGGAAATACATTGGGGCTGAGGGCGATTTACATGTAGCCCCCCCCCCCCCAAAAAAAAGAAAAATAATGAAGTATCCCCCAAAAATCACTAAACAGCCCTCAGTTTTCCTCAATTTTCCTCATACATACATGTAGGGTTCAATGTATTACTAAAATCACTAAATCAGGCTTGAAACTAGCCGGAAAGATACAATTTATTTTCTGCTGCCCATGGCTGTTAGGTTTCTTGGGCGTTCATAGTCTTTTATACGCGTTTCGAACTGGTTTCGTTACGAAGCTACGTATAAATTCCCGTGTGAATGCATCGTTAACAAGAACCGTTCGAAACGCGTATAGCCTATTCCTGACATTTATAGCGTTTCGAAGCGTACTTTGCTAACATACGCGTTTAAGGAGTATGGACGACGACTGTACAGCATACGGTATTTAACTGGGCGGGGCTTACGAATTTGAGCAGTTCCAGGATATTATAGTCATTTTCTTTCTTATCACTTTCTCCAATTCTGCCTCCACTTATGTTATTTCTTGTATTTGTTTCATTTCGTATTATCTTCTCTTTCTTTTTTCCTCATTAATTCCTTTATCTTTCTTTCCTATCTTTCTTTCTTCTTTTTTTTTTCTGTCTTTTATTCATCCATTTTCATTCTTTCTTTTTCTTTCTATCTTTTTTGCTTTTCTTTTTTATTTGTCTGTTTGTCATTGATTCGTTTTTCTTTTCTTTCTGTCTTTTGTTGTATCTTTTCATATCTTTTGTCTATCATTCTATCTTTCTTTCTATCGTTTTATCTTTGTATCTATCTTTCTTCATCCATCTTTCTTTTATCTTTCTAATCTTTCTTTCATCAATCTTCATATTCTTTCTACTGTTTATATCTTTCTTCCTATCTTACTTTACTATTTTCTTTCCGTCTTCTTTCTTTGTGCTATACTTTTCTATCTTTTTTTTCATCGTTCTCTTCCATCTTTCTTTCCGTCTTTTCTATCTCTTCTATCTTTTGTTGTATCTTTCTATCTTTTTCTGTCCTCTTCTATCAATCTTCATATATTTCTTTTCGTTTTCTATCTTTCTTTCCATCTTTCTTTTATCTTGTCTATCTTTCTTTCCTATCGATCTTTCTTTTGTTCTATTTCCTTTTTTACTTTATATCTTTCTTCTATCTTTTTCTATGTTTTCTTTCGTTTTTCTTTCTGTTCGCATTAACCTTTCTATCTTCTTTCATCTTTCTTTCTCTTTCTATCCTTTCTTCTTTCTTTCGCTTTATTTCTATCAATCTTTCTATATTTTTTTTTTGTCTTTTCTTCTTTCTTTATCTTTCTTTCGTCTTTCTTCTATCATCTTTCTTATCTTCTTTCTTTCTTATCGTTTATCTTTCTTTTATTTTTCTTTCTATCTTTCTGTCTTTCTTTCTATCTTTCTTGTCATCTATATTTTCCTTTCTGTCTATCTTTCTTATCTTCCTTATCTATATTTATCTATTATCTTTCAGTGTCTATTTTCTATCTTCCTTTTATTTTCTATCTTACTTTTTTGTTTCTTTCTGTTCCTTGTAATCTTTTTCTCTTTCTTTCTTTTTTCTTTCTTTCTTCTTTCTTTCTATCTTTCTTTCTATTCTGCTTTTCTGTTCTTTCTATTTTATAACCTCTTCTTCCTTCCATTGTCCTTTTTGTCGATCTGCATAGTCCTCCATGATATGACAAGACCGGACTTACGTCGAGAGCGAGCACTGGTCGGGTGGTCTGATACGTGTATAAGCATCGCAGAAAACTAGTAATGAACGCCTGTATCAAGTGTATTACGCGTTTGTACGATACCGTACGAGCGGTTATAACTGCACGTATGACGTCCTATCGTTGAGAGATTATTTTTTTTTTTTTCTTAGAATTTGGGGAGCATGCTCCGTTGTTACAGGGCCGTGAGAGTTAAAGGCACTCAGTATTGCCATTTAATTGTCAAATAGAATAAAACAGATGACTAATAGGAACCCACCTGTGAGAGCTTACTGTAATTGCAAACCTTATTCCTGTCATTGGCTGTCAAATTCAATCAACTCACAATTTACACATATGTCCTTGGCCAACCAACAAAAAGGGGCAATTAATTTCTATAGGACATGGAAATCATGGCTTCTGATTGTGAGGTACAATAGCCGCGTTCAGACGCAGGCTGTTTCGGTCGGAGTAAGGTCGGAGTAAGGGTCGGAGGAAGCCCAGTCGGAGTAAGGTCGGAGTAAATGTCGGAGTAGTGCCTGTCTGGACAGATGTCGGAGTAAGTTCCTCCGAGCTTCCTCCGACCAAGATACTCCTGGTTTTTTCCAGGAGTATCTCGCTATCTCGACTAGCCGGTCCGAGTAAATTGCCCATGCGGACGCGAGTACGAGCTGCACTCGGAGTATCTATGACCTTATGTTTAATTTTCCGTAGGTTAGCTTATAAGGTTTGTTTACTCTATGGCGCGGTTAATCGTAAGCACTTCCGGAAGTTACTCTGACCCCCCGCGATGATCCCCGCGAAGGCCGTAGTAAACTGGTTGGAGTTTCTCTCGTGATCCGCCGT
>JZLH01S0523440.1:11884-22570 GCA_001188425.1 Eucidaris tribuloides
CGGCCAAAAGGCAGCAGAGTGGTCAATCAGTGAAAACATTTTAAAGGGTGGGCGAAATTTGCGAAAAACACTTAAATCACAGTAATTTTCGTTACTTTGAAAACAAAATAGGGGGAGCGGCCGCTCTCCTTCTGCCCCCCCCCCTTGGCACCGCTCATGGTTTTACATTATGACTCGAAGCCGAACCCCAGTCCAGTTCAACTAGAAATTAGACTCGAATGAGGATTTTATGTCCAACACTGCCCATAAAAACTATGAGTAATAATGGAGCATAATATGTATTTTTACCGTATTATTAATAATAACGTGGGGGGGGGGGAATCCCATCAAATTTTTATAACCTGAGTACTACACCGCCTAAACCCAGATAACGTGTTTATAATATGCCAGTCACACAGCAAAACCATTTTCTCGCGGTAGTGTTTGGAAGGTCCACAATCGAGGCTTCCTAAGAATAGTGCCCTCTTTGACTCAAATGATGCAAGATGCGCAATTTTCACATAACGATAGAAAAAGTAGGTAGATTTAGCTGCCCTTTAAAGTACTACAGTATGTTGACACAGTGTTGACATACTTTATCATATTGATTGCTGACTAAGTCAGTGACTAAGTACTAGGTGTTAAAAATAAAATTGGTTAAAATGATAGGTAATAACACAAAAACTATACACCAGATAAAACTAGCATGAGTTTGGGTTATAGCTGAAGAGTGAACATTTTTGTTGGAGATGGTTTCAATACGATATCAATAATCAGTTTGATGTAATTCATACTTATTTAAAAAGTTAGAGTTCAGATTTTGCTCAAAATCCAACCCCCTGTACAAAATTGAGACTGTACAGAAATTAAATGGTGTGTGTCAGAGTGTGTGCCTTGTCCACGC
Source organism: Eucidaris tribuloides (assembly GCA_001188425.1). Taxonomy (NCBI): domain Eukaryota; kingdom Metazoa; phylum Echinodermata; class Echinoidea; order Cidaroida; family Cidaridae; genus Eucidaris; species Eucidaris tribuloides. The sequence goes on from JZLH01S0523440.1 coordinate 12,768, forward strand.
ACAATAGCAGCAGACAATGGCTGTGGGTAGTGAATAGTCTAGCAGTCGCTAGGCTACTAATGAATATTAATAAAGCATTTATCTCACTTGGACGTAATGAAACTCGCATACCAACATTTCCAACGTGTGCTATGCCAGCCATTGTCCATTGCTTGAATGCTATTGTGTGGGGACTAGACACACACTCTTACACACACCATTTGTTTTCAGTGCAGCCTCAATTTTGTATAGAGAGCTGGATATTGAGCAATATGTGAACTCTAACATTTTAAATAAGCATGAATTAAATAAAACTGATTATTAATATCGTATTGAAACCACCTACAACAAAAATGTTCACTCTTCAGCTATAACTCACACTCATGCTAGTGTTATCTGGTGAATAGTTTTTGTATTATTACATATCAAAATTTACAAATTTTATTTTTAACACCTAGTATAATCAACCAAGCAAATATAGACCTACCACCTGAAAACAAATTGATTATCAGTTTTTAGATCTCTCTGTTGAAAGATTTGAGATTGAATCTGGCTTTTAACATTTGTGGCTAACACGGTCCTCATAAATCAAAACAATTATCATTTGTACTTGAAAAGGCGCCTCAAAAATGGACCTCTGAACATTTAACCGCTGATAATGCTTACATCGAAATTCTACTCCTCTGGTTTTATGCAAGTGGGGTAAATTTGAGGAAAAGCGTCGTTTTGATTGACAATAGTGAAGTAGACCTCGTAGCATGCAAGCTGTTCGCCGGCACTGCTCAATTTCAGTTTAGCCCAGAAGTCCCCAGTAAATAAAAACGGCGGATTAATTGGTACGTTGAACTGGGCATTCCATAGGTTGTACTCGCCCTGAAATGAAAAAAAAAAAAAATAGCAAGAATGACATACAATTTGGAAATGTTCACTTACCCCTTTACGCGCGAATGTTGCATCCGTGCAAAATCGTACAATTAAATTGAACAATCGTAATAATTATTTTTCTCCTTCACCTTTGTATAGGAGACACTAAAAAATAGCTAGTATGCTTGAGAAATATTAACAGAAATATTACCATTTTCAATACCGCATTAAGGAAAGCAAAATTCCAAGAAAACATGAAAAGAACAATTCCCACTATTATCCCTTCAGAATAAATTTATCGTGTATAGAGTTAATAAGCAAACGAACTTTGTCATTAATATATATATTTTTTCAAATCGAAACTGTAAAAACGTAGTCTCGTTCGACAGCACGCCCAACCTCGGTTGAGAATGAAAAAAAAAACCATTTAATTTTAAATCCTCGAAAGGGCGAAGGTCCTTAAAAGTGCACACAGTCCATTGTATTAGCCAGTGGCGGCGGAAAGGGGCCCAAAATATTTAGGGAACGTGGGGCGGGGGGGAGGGGTAGTGACCATTTTTTTCCTCCAAATCCCATATTTTTCGCGTGCACGCTAGCCGCGAAAACGAGCCGGGCTCGGCGAAAAATTTTCGCGCCAAAATAATTTTTTCACTGCCCCAAAAAAGTTCAACGGGCCAAATCAAACAGCCAAGAAGTCGCTCCAGATAGGGGGGGGGGGGCCGGCGGAAAACTTCCTGGCCCCCCCCCCCCGCAAAAAAAAAAAAAAAATGCACGGTCTTTTTTTTTCCTTTTTCTTTTTTCCGCTTTTCCTTTCCTTTCTTAATTTAGGGGAGACGTGTCCCCCGCCCACCGCTTCCGCCGCCTATGATATTAGTGCCCTTTTACTTCTCAGGACTTTTCAATTAACGTATTTTTTCATTCTTAATCAAAGATATGTAAACAGTTTGTAGTGATAATGAAATATATATATTTGAAATTAATGATTTGATTTCAGTTATTAATTTTATAAATAATAATCTAGCCGCTGTCGTATATAGCTCAATCAAATTACAGGACAAAATATTATGTATGAATAAATCCGCTGGCAAATATATGACAGTACACACGGCTATCTATGTGGTGTTAGATTTTGCATTACACCGTCCTAACCAAGTCTACAAGAAGAGCAAAGCAGTGGTAAACAAGGGAGGACATGAAAGGGAAGCGGGGTATATGAAACTGGAGTAGACTTACGTGCATGTCGTTACCGTTACTGCACCCTATTCAAAACTGTTAACAGTCTGAACCAGGTTGAAGCCCAAGTATAGTTTTGTAAATGTTTAAAAATGCGATTATCTAATTTTGTGTGCTAGCTAGACCTATATAATCCATTACTTCCCTGACAATCGCACGCTCTGGAATACATCCATTATTTAGCAATAACACGCAGAATTTTAGATATGTGGATTCCGGCTTTGTAACGCACACAAATTAACTGGTTATATGAGTTCGTTGGCTCATCTACTGAAACATACCGCATTGAAAGGGCAGTGGCATGGGAAGTTGCCCAGAACAGGAGGGCACGGACCGGGGAATTCTTGGTTCAGAAGAGGGCAGATATCATCGTAGGTGCAAGATCCAACGTTGTCCACACACGGAACAGGGATCCAAACAAAAACGGCCTGTTTAATGACAGAGAAATCATAAAAAAATGATTAAAAGACAAACATTTACCTCCATATCTTTGTATATTTTAAGTGACCCAGTACTGGTAAAACTACCTAAATACAGTGATAGATGACTTGAGGACTGAGGGAACGAGCAGTATTTGTTGTGACAAGCGGAGTAGAGCGTTTGGGATTAGGGCCCTTTATAATTTTAGGCCTTTTTTTAATTTTTGAGACTAAATCCCTGAGCAATGTTAATAAAACAATAAAATGATAATGATAATGATGATGATAATACTGATAATAATAATAATAATAATAATAATAATAATAATAATAATAATAATAATAATAATAATAATAATAATAATAATAATAATAGTAATAATAATAATAATAATAATAATAATAATAATAATAATAATAATAATAATAATAATAATAATAATAATAATAATAATAATAATAATAATAATGCCTTATCAAATGTCCAGTATGTGTAGATCACTTATGTACCCACTCCGTAATACTGGGTTCATCAGAAATACTTAACTAAATCAGCTACGCTACAGAGAAATTGGTTCACAGTCTGATTACCTCTCAACTTTATTTTGGGAATGTAACAGGGGCGTAGATCCAGGTATCGGAATGGGGGGGGGGGTGACAAAAGTAAAACCACAAACCCAGCTGTCAACCCTTCAAAAGCTCCAAAATGCTGCAGCAAGTATTGTTACCTTGTCTAGAAACACACTCATATCACCCCCAATTTGAAATCACTTCACTGGTTGCAAGTCAATGATCGCATTATTTTCAAAATTTTACTATTTGTTTTCCATTGTGTCAAGGGTTCTGCTCCTCATTATAATATAAGTCTAGTTTGTAATCACACTCCCGTCAGATCTTTACGTTCATCCAACTCTGGTTCTCTTGTTGTTCCAAAATCTACAAAAACATGGGGGGGGGGGGGGTGTGGCTCTTTTGCCCACGCTGGTACTGCTCTGGAATAGCCTACCTACAGTTATTAGAAGTTGCAATTCTCCAGATTCATGGAAACGTATAGTCTGACAACTTACTTGTTGAATGCTTCCCGTTGATTTTTACATTTTTCTTCCATTTATGAACTCCCCCTAAATTATATAGTAGGGCCTATACACTGCGCCAAGATCACTCTACAGAGTGGATTTGTTGCAATATAAATGATGATGATGATGATGATGATGATAATAATAATAATAATAATAATAATAATGATAATAATAATAATAATAATAATAATAATAATAATATGTTAAAAATGAAGAAGACGAAGAACAAAAACAAGAACGACAACAACAAATAATAATAACGATAATAAACAGCATAATATTAATGAATTATTCCATGTTACTCAATCACAAAAATTTATTCAGAAACGTTTTCGTTGTAATAGTGGATTAGTGCAACCACCATTTTACCGTATAGACAATAATGTTCTAATGGCACAGATCAGTGCAATGTGTGCCCATGTATGTAAAAAAGGAGGTTTTTTCAAGTCTATTTTATACATAAGCAGAAACAATGGAGCCATTGACATTTAATGGAAAATAACCATTAATTTTTTGTTCCCAGTATTAAATATTAAAAGGATTTGTTAAGATACACTGTTCTTCTTACAAACTGTAAAATGTATACCAGTATATAGTACATCACTATAATGCTGGTCATAATTTGTGGCCGTAGCTTTAGCTTCTAATTAATAAATCATTGAATAGTTTCTTGCCATTTTCCCAGTAAACAATAACACGTTTCTAATTGTTTTTAAAACATAATTTTGTGGTTGTTATTATAAGTTTTGAAACGTAATTTCATAACGTTCTTAGACCGTAAAAAAAAAAAAACGTTTTAGGAATGTTTTGGAAATGTTCTACAGACCTTTTGGAAACATTTTACTTACGTTTTGTAAACATTGTATAGACGTTGTGGAAACGATTACCTTTTAAAGACACTACTTAACATTGTGGAGGGACACTTTAAAATTGTCGAACTTTGATATCTTAGCTATATGAAAATGTTTAAATTGATAAATAAAACCCCAAGAAGATTTTTTTTTTTCAGTTATGTCCTCATTAGGAAATATGCATAGATAACAATTGGTACATAAATTAATATCCTGGGAACGAAAAGTCTATAACACAGACAGTAGTCTATAAGTAGTCTATAAGCTCTGCTCTTTCAGATGAGGTATAACTCATATAACCTTAACGCCTTATTAACCCTTTGGATGCTATAATGTAAAATATAGCCGAAAATCTCAGGGGTCCCCCCCCCAAAGATTTTTCCATTAATTAAATTTAAAAAAACTAAAGACATTCAGAGTCTATTATTGCAGGGTTATAGAACTTTGGGGCATAAAGCTTCAAATAAACAAAAAATTCCAAAACTAACTTGGGCTTTAAAGGCAGTGGATCTCATATTGCAAACATCCCCGCAGACAGAAAAAGATAATCCATTCCTTAGCTATTGGTGAAGGGCATGTCTATTAAAATCTGGGGGTCAGTGATTGCCTAGAATTTGAAAATGCAAAGAAAACAATAGGCAGGTTTATAGTGTACGTTCTATGGTAGGATTTTTTTCTCGCGAGAAAAATTAAAATCTGAGTCTAACGGTCACTACAATTCCACTAAAACTGATTTCTAAGCTCTATTATTTTTGCTAAAGGTTCCCAGATGGCTTTTCTGTCTAAATTCATTGTATTCTACACACTGTTGATTTCTAGCAGCAAAGAGGCATTGGAGATCAGAATCCTAGCTCAGATCTGTTTTAAACCGTTGGAGACTAAGTAGCAGTTAACTGTGTTGGGGTCTATGGAAAAGCGTGTTAAGTGAAATAAAATCGTCTCCAACGGGTTTTAAATTGGAAACACTGTTAATGGGCAGTAGCATGATTTGGAGAAATAGATAGTGCATAAGAATCAAAATATATATTACACCAGCTGGATTTCCTGGTTGGAAGGATTTCTCTTAATTTTTCAAGCGTGAACATACTAGCACTTAAATTCTCTCGAGGCCCGAGAGAAATTGATCTCATGGAAAGCTACGCAACAAATTTGTCTGTCACATGACATACTGTTGGAAGTTATTTTTAAATGAGTCAACTTTTGACAACAAAATTTTGACAGTCTTTACTTGAGGACTGCCCCCTCCCCAATCATGTCATTTATCTTTAAACGATGCATGTCCGTTATGGAAACGTACGTAAAATAACTAACGTGAGAATGGAAAAATAATGAACATTAATGTGTGGAATCTAGACATGGTATATCTTCCCAGGTACTCGCTGAACCTGTACCAACGTACACAAATTAAAATTTGAACATACTTAAACTAAGTTGACTCGGCGACTGTGATTATAACTATAAACTGTACAGTCTTTGGAGCTATACGAAAATCCTGAAATGGGGATCTTTAAATGGAGAAGGAGCCAGCAACTAACAGACATAAGTTAAGAAAAAATGACATTGTGAGTATTGTGAGAATTATGGTACATGGTGATAAAGACAGCCTTAATAAGGGGCACTGTGTGATATTCACCCTCAGCAAGGCCCTATAAATTAGTTAATTTGTGTTTATTTTACGTCTTTGCAAGTTTTACCCCGGGACAAAACTTGCAGAAACAGCTATAGGGGGAGGAGCTTATCGATTCAAACAGTGCATACACTACCGCGGCGCGACTAACACACGTCGGGTGCCATGCATCGGTCACGCATGATCACCTCCAGACATGGACTCGTGCGATCTGATTGGTTGTCGAGAACTCAAATTTTTTCTTAACTTATGCCTGTTAGTTGCTGGCTCCTTCTCCCTTTAAGGGCAGACAGGCGCAATTAAAAAGTTCGCTGAAGCCGAAATGAGATTATCGGGCAAATGAGCTGAAGCAATTCATAATGTAAAGATTCATATAAATTTTCAACTCTTACACCCGGGGACCCTAAACAAGTATTCAAGTTTGAAAAGATACCCCTTTAACCCTAAAAAGCCCAAGGGGGGCACAATGTGCCCCCTACCACATTTTCCTTCGCCACTTCCACATTTTTTGTCGGAATTTCATCAAACTTGGTGACTTTTCCTAAAATTTTATGGCAAACATTTTGGTGTATAATTTAGGGTTACCTGTAAAGTCGTGTTGCCATGGCAACCACATTTTGAAGGTCATGTGCGTCATTTTTTGATGTTTCATTGTTTTGTCACTACACAAAATAGTTACTGTCACTTGTTTTTAATTTCTTTTGATTCATGTATGATATGAAACTTATGTTTCATCTATTCAAGAACATATTCAATAAATTTCTTTTGTTTTTCTTTGTTTTTGGCGCCAAAACAATGAAAACATTAAGAAAATATTGAAAATTCATTTTTCTTGTTATTTTTCTTTATTTCCCATGCAAGATTTGATGTATCAACGTATAATTTTATCAAACAGGTGTACCAAAATGAACAAAAAAAAAATCATTTATCGATGTTGTTTTAATTTGGCACAACCAACAGTGCATAGTAATACGTGCATATATGCATTACATTATCTCTGAATGTATGTTAACACAAAAAATGAACCCTAAACAGGCAAAGTTTACTAAAAATACTTATTTTTTATCTAAAATTATGTTATCTTGTATAATCACTTGTTAATGCATTCATGGGACATTAAAGACGAAAACTTAGAAATATTCAACAAAATCCCTTTTTTCTATGTATTTCATTATATTATGGTAAATAGCGCCCCCATGTGGTGACCTTGAGAAGTTTTGATGATAGCATTTTGGAGAGTTTTAATTGTTTTACATGTGTGCCAAATCTGAGAGTGATTGATCCAAAAATAAAGATTTTAGAGAGGGGGCACAATGTGCCTCCCCTCCCCCCCCCCTTGGGCCACGGAGAGTCAAAAATAGCTTGGGCTTTTTAGGGTTAAAGATTGTGTCATTGATTTGCACGTCAAAAAACATCTATATGAATCAAATCAGCTGAAATCATATACAATGTGAAGATTAATATAAATAAACACCTCTCATAGAGACTTGGGGTGAAATATTGAGTTTTGGTGAAAATCTGGACGGTTAAACTTCATCCTTTTTCAAATTGCTCAGGAGCAAATTCAAAAAATCCGCGACGTCAAACGTGCACGTGCCGTTCCAAAATGGTCCGATCAGCCGTTAGCCAAAGGTCGCGCAGGGGATAGCCGTTAACCAATCAGAGGGCTGCGCTGGTCTTGCTACGGTGCACAAAATCCGCGATTCGCAGTTGGAGCAAAATTGAAACTCACAGAAAGAACAACATTCTGGTAACATGTCGTTATTAGTTTTTCTCATAAAACAACAAATTCATGACGTATGGATCTCAGACTTTCAACACACCATTTGTAAGTACTAAACTACCGTTTGGTATTGATAATGAAGGGAAGTAATGGACTTGCACATACCTGACACAATCTTTAAAGTAAAGCTTCTGTTAAAAGTAGACCGTTTTCCCCTGATTTTTGCGATTTTGATACCCTTTTCACCAGGCGCGGCGGAACGTTCGGATTGACAATAGACTTGGAGGGGCATCCATTGTTTGGGAACAATGCTGTGCCCTCACAACCTTTTGTATATTCCAAACGTTCCGCCGCCCTTGCTTTTCACTGTACGCGCGTACATCGTCCGACCGTGAAAAACAACCCCTTTTACGCGTTTTTTTTTTTTCATACGCGCATGGAATACACGTTGTAATAACAGCGGCCCCCGGGCTCTTACATAAACTTTTCGGCTCCAAATTCAGGTTTCGTGAAATATAGGGGTGATGAATTTCAAATTAAATGCACTGTCATAATGACACCCACTGAATATAAATTTACACAACCGTTAGACTACTCTGCCTGCAAGACCTGATTCGTGTACCTAGTAAAAACTGTATACCAGTCCTGCTGATTAATGCTTACACGGTCAAAAACTCACACCAGTGCAGTTTAACAATTGTCAAGCTGTATGATTTTGCTACGGTTGGACTCTATACCAAGTTGAAAATCAATGGATACAAGCTATACATCCGGTGTCTGAAACCCAGGCTGTACAGAATACAACTTGAGCAATGGCCAAATTGCAAATGATATACCGTTTAAGTTTAAAAAGCATTACAATGTATGAAATTCTTGACATTGTATTTTTATGCACCTTTTTTTGTTGGATCAAATCTGAGCGAAAACGGTTTAGTATGCGTATCAAGAACACAAGCTTTACATGACGACAAGGCTGATTGCTCAAAGGCAAAGTTCACCCTGACGTCAAGTTGGTTTTAATAAAAGCAGAAAAATTATAAAAACATTTTTATGAGAGTTTGGCGAAAATCCACCAAAGAACAACAGAGTTATGAAGTTTCAAAGTTTTAATTTTGTGACGTCACATGCGAGCAGCTCCCCATATATCATATAATATTAATTCCATAAATTGCCATTTTAATGGTTCATGATAATTTAATGGTGTTTGTTTCAATAGAAGCGTGAACGAAATAAAGTTCCTCATAATATATTGAATGCATAGGTATTTTTTTTTCCAGATTTCTGAGAAAACGTCACTTTTATGGAATTTTTATCACATAACATATGGGTATCTGCTCGCATGTGACATCATAAATTTATAACATAGAAACTTCATAACACTGTTATTCTTTGGTGGATTTTCGCCAGACTGTAATTAATATGTTTATCTCATTTTTCTGTTTTATTGAAACTAACTTGACGTCAGGGTGAACTTTGCCTTTAAAGGGAAATGACATGATTGGGGATGGTCCTGAACTTGGGGTAAAACTTTTCTAGAATTAAGTAAACTATGCAAGGATCCTACTGTGACACTTTTCTAGTCAAAAGTTGACCTATTTCAAAAGACCTAGCATCAGTGTGCTTTGTTACAGACAAATCTGCTGTGTAACTTTCCATGATATTTATTTTTCTGGTTCTCCAGAAAAATTGAGAACTAGTATGATCATGCTTGAAGTAAAAAAAAAATCAAAGAAAAACTCTTACAGCCAGCACCTACACTCCAGCTGGTGTATAGACTGGTACATCGTTTAATTAGTTTGGTTCTAAAAGTTTTTTTTTTAATTATTATTATTTCTCCCAATTATGTCACTCTCCTTTAATACTGTAGACTGCAGACGCATGCGCTCTTGGAGCGAAATACTGTATGTATTGTATTGGTCAGGGGCGTCGATCCATGGGGGGGGGGGGCACAAAATGTAAAAAGTCCAAACTTTTCGGCGCGCTACGTGCGTCAAATTGTAATGCAAAATTTTGCGCGCAAATTGAAAA
>JZLH01S0523484.1:0-18684 GCA_001188425.1 Eucidaris tribuloides
CGTGAATGCGTTTGAACAGTCTTTCAAAACCACCCTTTTTGTTGAAAATCGGTGTTTTTGATACCCTTAACGCGTGCATGCGCGGGCCGCGTCTAAAACTGAAAAAACACCCCTTTAAACGTGTTTTTTTGGTCACGCATGTGTACAACATTATGTTTGACTGGCCCCCCCGGGCCATAGACTTACTGTGTATAGATCTGACTAATTTATAGTCGGGTGGAGTACTAATTGCTTATTCATGCATACCTAGTCCGAAGGCTCCGGCCTTAGTATCGAGTTCGGTCAATTTTCAGAGGTTTTTAACGGACAATTTGGACGGATATTTTACATTTACCTTTTGACTCTCCTCTATACTAAGAGTCAAAAGGTAAATGTAAAATATCCGTCCAAATTGTCCGTTAAAAACCTCTGAAAAACGACCGAAGTCGATACTAAGGCCGGAGCCTTCGGACTAATGCATACCATGCCAGGGGCTGCATAACTTTACAAACTTTGGTATTCTACAGGGACTCCAAGTCAACTCTCCCGTTTTCGGCGGGAGATCTCCCGCCTTGAGTCCATTTTCACAAAATCTCCCGCCCTCCCGCTTGAGTTTGAATTTCTCCCGCCCTAGCTGTGTTTCTCCTTTTTTCTCCCGCCCAACCGCCTTTCTGAAAAGAAATGAATCTGAATCAGCGGATTTGACCTCATTTAGTGTTGTCATATGTTCAAAAATAAGCCTAAGACAGCACCAGAGAGCTTCTAAAACCCTAAAAATGGCCTCCGGCCGCAATGAATTTCATGCTTTGCGCCTGTGATGTGGGCTACGCGCACATTAAGTCAGAGTCTCCCGTTTGCTAGGGGGTCTCGGTGGGAGAATCTCCCGCTTAAGAGGTGTTTGGGGTTGGAGTCTCTGATTCTAGGGTGTTTATTTGTCCATTTAAACACTACTATCTAGCTCACATATCACAGTTTGAATTTTTTTTTTAACTTGAAGCTCCACAAGGTTAGCCTCTTACTTTAATTGTCCATTTTTTTTTCTTTGAAAGTTCTGATACCCAATCATGTCGGCCAGCACCAGACAGAGTTCCAGGCTGAGGAAGAGGCAACAAGAATTGTCTGAGAACAATGGCAGTGATGGATCTGCCACAACCAGTCTCCAACCGACTAGGAACGAAAGGATCACATCAAAGAGTGATCAAGGAAAGAAGGCAGATGCCTCATCCATGCTGCCAAACCAAAGAGAGACAGAAATAACCAATGGTGACAATAGTTCTGGTAAAAGGAAAAGTGGTAACAAAAAGGTCACTCAGACTGTATCGAGGAAGAGGGCTTCGCAAAATAGTAGCCGTGGAAGGAGGAAAACAGACAAAGAGGAATCTCCAAATGCAGAACAAGAAACTGAACAGAACATTCCTGCTAAACGAGCAGAGGATACAGACAGTGTTCCAACTAAGACAGGATCATCAGAAGCTAAAAGAGGGAAGACATCCAGGTCAAAGGTCACTGTGAAGGTGGAGGATGCTGCAAATGAGGCTGATGATGAAAGCGAGGCAAGTCCTTCAGAAGCGGTTGGTCAAAGGTCGAGAGGACGAAAGCGAGCGAGTAAGGAGAATAAAAAGTTCCAGTCATCGGGTGATGATGAGGATGTGTCAGTGTCAGCTCCATCAAAACCAAAACGGAGTCGTAATACCAAAGTGGCAAAGGTCAAGGAGGAAAGGGCAAAGGTCAAGCAGGAAAAGGCAGAGGTCAAACAAGAACTTGAAGGTGGTGAACCCTCTGCGAAGAAATCAATCAGGAGAGGAAAGCAAACAGAGAAGGCTGCAGAGGGTAGTGGTGATGGTGATGTGAAATTAAAGAATGTTTCCTTGAAGACGGGAGGATCCAAGAAAGGTGAAAAGAGTGGGAAGTTTGTAGGAGCACATTGCAGTATTTCAGGTACAGTATGACAGATGCTTAACTATTCCAAGGAGGTGCAGTGTATCAGTAAATTAATCATGATTAAGAGAACCTCTCGTCCAACTTTTATGTTAGCAATCAAAAAGTCACAGCTGTGACAGGTTAAAAGTATGATTGTACTAATGTAGGGGGAAAATAAGAAAGGCAGAGAGAAAAGGGGAAATTATGACTTATTTTTAGTCAAGCTGCTAAGCAGACGTGACAAGTCATCCATTGAAGACTATCAAGATTCAAGAATTACAGTTGTGGTCCCTTTGACTCAGGTGAATGATTTAACACATTTGGTCCTATTAGGGCTCTAAAATATGTTCAATATAGCCAAACTTCAAATTAGAAATTTGATTTATAAGACAGACTTTGTGTTGAAAAAAACTTAAAGCAAATTGTGACTGTCGAAACTACTCCAGATGAGTAAGGTTGACTTGTGCAAGGTTGAATAATTTGTGGTCTCTGTAGTTATGTGCATTTATTGCACTGCTATGATGTACACCAGGGTTTCTCAATTAGTCTTGCTGAAGCGCCGTATTTGTCTTGAATATTTGTACTGCGCTATTTTCCAACACGCGGAGCGAGCGAAGTGTCGCGGCATGGGGTCCATGGGAGCGCATGACGGCCCCTGGCAAGGGTCGAGGGGTTGGAGCCCTTTTAAGAGGCCCAGAATGGCTCTAATTAATAAGAACAACAGAAGTACAGATTCAAACAAATTACACAATTTATTTATTTTTTCTCAGTGGTTTCCATACGGCACTTCAGATTAAGGCCTGATGCACCACAAGTGGCATGTGTGTTGCTAATTGAGAACCCCTTGTGTACATTATCATACTGAGACTGCTGGAGGACAATGAGTACTGTTTTACGGTATTTAAACCACAACCAAGACTTTTACATTGCATTGTGTGAATATTGGTGCCTTGTTTGGTATCGTTTGCTTCAAAAAATTGTGTGTTACTCTTGCGTCTCCTCTCCAGGTGGCCTTTGGAATGCCGTGACCGATGCCGTTACCATCGGCGCCAAGTCCTTCGCTCTCTTCCTCCGCTCCCAGCGCCAGTGGCAGGCCAAGCCACTGGAAGACGATGTGGCCGAGAGGTTCCGGGAGGCGTGCGCCAAGCACGGCTTCCCGCCCCACCTGATCCTCCCCCACGGGTCGTACCTGCTGAATTGCGGCTCCCCCAATCCTGAGACGCTGACCAAGAGTCAGGAATCGTTGGTGGACGAGCTGCGGAGGTGTGAGAAGCTGGGACTGACCCTCTACAACTTTCATCCAGGTAATGACAGTTTAGAAAGACTTGTACATACATATGATGAGCATACTGTAAAAGTGGAAATTTTCGCTCAATTAATTTTTTGCACTTGCAGAGTTTGTTGACATTTCAAGTGTTTTTAATTTTGCGGAGAACCCAAATACAGAGCAAGCAACCACAAGTGGCGCCAAGCTGCCTTTGCAGCCAGCCACGCATTTACACCCTGTACAATTTATACGAAAGACACTGAAAGAGTACAAACTCAATTGATTAGCTTTGCAAAAGAAAACAAAATTGTGTGTTTTCATTTTTGCGCTGTCATCGGCGAGTGCAAAATGCACAAAAATTTCCACACCGCAAAATATACCACGTTTACAGTAGTCACAAATTATGACAGCTCATCATCATCATCATCATCATCATCAGTCATGTATAGATGGACAGGAAGATGCACAAGCAACATGGTTTTCCCCAGAGCATTCAATCCAACATCAATTTAGAAATTTATCTTTGGTCCACACCGATATTTTGTTTGTTATTGCCTGGAAAAAGTTAGTGGTTTTGTACTTCTGTTGGCAGACTCTGGTGATAATTTTAGCAATCAATATAAGAAACTACATACTGTCACTTCTTGTAATTTAGAATAATTGCTAATGCAAACTCTTAAAATCTACATAATTCTCTTAATGAACTTTAAGTAATTTTAACAAGGAGCTTCAAGTTTTAGTAACAAACCAATGAAAAAAACCTAAAAAGGGGAATCCTAGTAATGAAGTTTACGTGTTACAAGAGAACATAATAGAATTGCTACAAAGCGAAGAAACACAGTGCAATCTACAAAAAATATGTATGTATACTTTGTGTAGAATGTAACCCAAAATGCAGTCTTTCATAAACATATTTTCACAGTGCAAACATTCAAACATAAATGTGAATACCAACTTGGAAATCGAATATCCATCCCTCCATGGAAACCCTCTCCCATTGTACAGGGGCATACAATACTGCTTTAAGATTCTCTCAATAAATATCTTTTCACCTGTTACTCCAATTGCGACCAAATTTGAGTCAGCGATGTACTTCGGGATCTTCATGTTCGTTCTGTTGTCCAAGGTCACATGTTCAGGTCATTAAGACATCAAGGGACACATTTTAAAGTACTGATATAACTTGTAGGGCTACAACTTGTTGCAAGTGGGTGAGATACCGTCTTGTCTTGTTGACATTGTTGCTTTGTTTTTATGATGCAGACATTACAATGTTGATTATTGTATCCCCCGAACTGTGTTCGGAGGATACTATGGATTTGGCCTCGTCGCGCCGCGTCCGCCGCCGCGTCCGCCGCAGAGATTTCCTTGTGAGCGCTCTACCAGCTGCATTTCTTCTCCGATCATCTTCAAATTTGGTATGAAGGTGTATTACGGTAAAGCGAAGACGCCTATTGTTTTTGGTGGTGGCGCCCTCGCTTGGTCCGTCTTTGTACACAAAAAGGTAAATTTTTCAGGGTCTGCTTGTGTGCCTGATACTGGCCGCATTTCTTGACGGATTTTTTTTCAAATTTGGTGTGTAAGTGTATCATAGTCAACTCTAGACACCTATAACTTTTGGTGATGCTACCCCCAATGTTCCGCCTTTTACAGGGTCAAAGGTCAACCTGATAGGTCTAAATTTGCAAAAATGCTTATTTTTCAATTACTCTGTTGTTACCCAAAGGATTTTATTCAAACTTGCTGTATAGGTGTATGGGTGGTCATTCTACATGTAGGCCACATTAGTGTTCGGTGACAGCGCCCTCAGTGTTCCGACTTGGGTACCATGTCACATTACTTGTATATGATCTATCGGCCACATTTCTTGTCCGATTTTATTCAAACTTGCTTTGGAGGTTTATTTTGGGGGGGGGTGTCATTTTGTGTAACAATAGTTTTCAGTGACAGCGCCCTCATTGTTCCGACTTTTATAGGTTTGCCATGTCATATTTCTAATTTATCCGAAATGGGGGGTGAAGGGACGGGTTCGGGGGATACATGTGCTCGAAGGGTCCGCCCCCCGCCGAGTGCCTCTAGTTTTGTAATGGGTTTGGCTTTTTATGCATTTGTGTTCCTCTTATAAATGTTTTTTCACTAGGTTCAACGTGTGGTCAGATAACGGTGGATGAATGCTTAGACAAGATCGGGGAGTGCATCAACATGGCATTAGCAAAGACATCGGGTGTTACAGCAGGTATGGATATAAGACTGATGGAGGATTTTAAGTGCATGTTACAAGCATTGAGTACACCAAACATTCATTACTTAAGTTACTGCAGAATTTTAATGTTTGCACCACCAAGTACTGCTACAGACATTTTCATGTGTCCATTTATTCAACTGCTCTCCTTCCATTATATTGAAAGTATTTTACCTGACAAAGCCCTGGGAATGATTGTTCCATGGGTGCTGATGAGCCTATAAGCAAAGACATTAATAACAAGTGGGTGGTGCAACCAATGTGAGAAACAAGAAAAAACAAAGCAAAAAACAAAGGTCATTTGGTATCCAAGGCAGGTTGTTTTATGGTGCAAAACAATGACAAAAAGATTGTGCAGAATTCTAGAGGATGCAATACCTAAATGTTTGACTTTTTTATGGGGTGCTGTGCCCCTACCAAAAAATGTGGATGCTGCAGCACCCAGGGGCCTTTTGCTTGAGTATTTTTGACGTGAAATGCAATGATCTGAGTCATGTGTCAAAAATTCACAAGTCAAAGTTCTAAGTTTCTTATTGTCCTAATGCATGTCAAACTGTATGTTAGAATGAAAAGAAACGGGGGATGCTTTAACAAACAAGTCACAACTCTGTATTCCTTTAGATTGAAGAAGTCATTATATTTGGGGTCAAATGTTGAAGGATCATGAGTTAATGTATTTCTACTAAAATTTAAAGGGGGAAAGATTTTACCAAACTGTCAGATAAATGTGCATATGTCAAACAACAACCAACAGAAATATATCAAAAACACTTTCAAAAAATAAGAAGCAGAAAATATTATTTTAATGTATACACTGGTCTAGTGATTCCTGGATACATAGTACAATGTTCTGTCTTAAAATCTTTGCAACATCTTTTTCACAGATCAACTGAGTATGTTTACAACTACATTTCAATATATTTTTCATATAAACCCCAGACCAGGATTTCTTGCTCTTAGTCTCCAATGGAGTGTGCATTATGTTAAAATCAAATTGTTCTTAACAGGTTAAGCAAAATGAGAAATCATCAAGTCCAGGTAAATGTTAAGAGTATTGCAGAATTAATAAAAATTTAAATGTAATAAGGGATGTGTCCTATCTGCATGTAGATTTTCTAGTTTATCAAGCATTTCATTTGTAATTTTCAAACCTTTGCAATGTTTCTTCGTCAGTGATTGAGAACATGAGTTGCCAAGGCAACACAGTAGGAGGGCGCTTTGAGGAGTTACGCGGCATCATAGACAGGGTCAAGGACAAGACCAGGATTGGGGTGTGTCTGGACACCTGCCACGCCTTTGCTGCGGGTGAGTTACTGATCATTATGTTCCACATACTAAGAATCTAGCTGTAGGATTCGTCAAGAGTTAAAGGTCGATGACATAATTGCATGGGGGTAGTCTTCAACTTTGTGTAAATCTATTCTAGAATCAAGTAAACTGTGCAAGAATTCTATTGTGAAAATTTTGAAGTCAAAAGTTGAATTATATCATTTGCCTGTAAGTCGCACGTCCGGCGGCACGGCACTTACAACACTTTACTTTACATTATTGTATAGCCGTAGAAAAGTAAACATTACTTTCTTTCTTGTAGAGAAGTAAGTATTCTTTACTTCCTATAGAGTTTACAATTTAATGGTTTCAGAATGTGGAATATAATTGATGCAAATAATCACCTTTTGGTTTCAAGTGACGGGACAAACTATCAATTCCTTGGCGATCTGAATGTATACGTCATCTTTCCTCAGCTTCACTTTGCACTAACTCTTGATGGCGAGTAACTTGGTTGAATAATTTTGTGGAGCCGAGCTGCTAAGTCTCATAAAATCCATTTACATTGCACCAAAAATATATATCAAGAAATTGATATTAAAGGCAGAATTCAATAATGTTCCCAGTATAAAAATCTCAGCTACATTATCCTTCATGCTAAAAGGGTTTCTAATGAGGCCTAAAAAAGGTGCTGACAAAAAAGTAAAAAATTGTACTTGAAAATGATCATTTAGTGCTTTAAAAATCATTATAGTTTGGGACTTGGAATAACTTTTATGATCAAGTACTTTATTTCATTAAAGTTGCAGATGCATCTACACTATGAACAGTTCTGTCACAGTAATATCACTACTGTATTTTATTTTCAGGTTTTGACTTGTCGACCGAATCTGGATTCAAACAAATGATGGCAGACTTCGATAGAATCGTTGGGTTCCAGTACCTGAAAGGGGTTCACATCAATGACTCCAAAGGTATGATTTATTAGGCTGTTAAGAATGAGTCCAATTTGTAGCCCCGCCCAACTTGATTAATTTTCAAGGTCTTCCAAGATTGGAGATCCAAAACCTCATCTGGGTTCTTGGTTGCTGACATTTCCTTTACTATTCCTTATCTTGACCCGGGGTGGAGTCACAGGGGGCAGGGTGAAGCTGCTCCCTATTTTCATGCCTCCGCCCCGTAAGGGAGCCGGAGGCATTATGTTTTCGGGTTGTCCGTCCATGTGTCCGTGCGTCCACACTTTCTTGTGAACAAGATTACTGAAGTACCGCTGGAGGGATTTAGTGATACTTGGACCAAGGATGGACCACTAGGCAAGGATGAATTGATTAGATTTTGGGACAAATCCGTCAAGGGTCAAAGGTCAAAGGTCAATGAACTTTGTCCTAAAATGCCATTTTCTGCCTATAACTCCAGGTAGGACTGGTCACTGTTGATATAATTTGGTGGTTAGGTTAAGAAACAAAAGACAAATATTTTGGTAGAGTCAAAGGTTTCAAAGGTCAAGGTCAAGGGTCAAAGGTCAATGAACTTTGTCCCAAAATGTCAATTTCTGCCAATAACTTCAGTTAGGAGTACTCACTGTTGATGTAATTTGGTGGTTAGGTTCAAAACCAATAAAACAAATATTTTGGTAGAGTCACGGGGGTCAAAGGTCAAGGTCAAGGGTCAGAGGTCAATGAACTTTGTCCCAAAATGTCATTTCCTGCCTATAACTTCAGTTAGGACTCGGAGGGCTCACTGTTCATGTAATTTGGTGGTTAGGTTCAAAACCAAAAAACAAATATTTGGTAGAGTCACAGGGGTCAAAGTTCAAGGTCAAGGGTCAAGGGTCAAAGGTCAATGAACTTTGTCCCATAATGCCTTTCTCTACCTGTAAGTTCAGTAAGGAGTGCTCACTGTTGATGTAATTTGGCAGTTAGGTTCAAAACCAAAAGACAAATATTTTGGTAGAGTCACAGGAGTGAAAGGTCAGGGTCAAGGGTCAAAGGTCAATGAACTTTGTGCCAAACCTATAACTTCAGTTAGGAGTGCTAACTGTTGATATAGCCAGGTTTTAGCTGCTTCATAGTGGGCGCACTGGGCGGAGGCATACCCATCGACTGCGTGCAGTCGAACTTCTCTAGTTTTTCAAAGTAATGAAAATAATAGGGATTTGGCTTGTAATTTGTGAAAAAAAAATTGGCAGGCAAAAAATGGTTTTTGTTGTTGCCACTTGTTGGATGATGTTTGGTTTGTAAAACAATTTTTTGGGCAGGCATATTTTCCCAACATTTTTTGCCCCTCCTAAGATTTTACCCTGGTGCCGCCTCTAGTCTTGACAACATCAAGTACACAAAGCATTGCATTTCACTGTTAAAGATTGTGTCAGGGATTTGCAAGTCCATTACTTCCATTCATTATCAATACCAAACCGTAGTTTAGTGCTTACAAATGGTGTGTTGATAGTTTGAGATCCGTACGTCATGAAGTTGTTGTTTTATGAAAAAAACTAATAACGACATGTTATACCAGAATGTTGTTCTTTCCGTGAGTTTCAATTTTGCTCAAATTGCGAATCGCGGTTATGTGTACCGTCGCAAGACCAGCGGAGCACACTGATTGGTTAAACGGCTAAACTCTGCGCGACCTTCAGCTAACGGCTGATTGGACAATTTTGGAAGTTTAATTGTCCAGATTTTCACCAAAACTACCTATTCTACCCAAAGGTTCTATGACAGGTGTTTATTTATACTAATATTCACATTGTGAACGATTTGAGCTGATTTCATTCATTTTACCATTTTCTGACTTGCAAATCCCTGACTCATCTTTAAGAGTATACCACCCATGCTGTAAGGCAAATAAGTTATATGCTACCCTGCCGACCCTTCAACTGTACAGTGTATGCCTGGAAACCGGAGCACATTTTTCTTGCAGAATGAGTAGTAGATCTACTGACATACTTTAAATAATACAAGTCAGTTGACAAATTTGTAACCCTGAGATTATAAAACATCACAGTGAGCTTATCTCTACATGTCTGTGCTTAGTCTGTGATTTATGCCTTGTGACACTGAATGAGAAAATGTTATTTTTCACCATTTACCAAAACTACACACTACTGTCTTTAATCATTTGTCTCTCTAGGTGAAGTGGGGTGCCATTTGGATCGACATGAGAACATCGGTGAAGGCAAGATTGGGGTGAAAGGATTCCGACGGGTGATGAACGATCCTCGCTTCGACAACATCCCGCTGATCCTGGAGACACCACCAGAGTAAGTTGAAGTGCATTACGAAAGGTCTCCGCTTCCTCAACACCCCTATAACAATAGAACTACCTGTGTTCGTCAAACCCCAAATTTTAATCCTAGGCCGCCTCGGCCTTGGAACTTGTTGAATTGACTACAACACTGGTCATAATGCTTGAAAATGCAGGAATAGATGTTGCATTATGTCTTAAAATTATGTGCAGATTTCCCTTATTCCATTTTTCTGTAGCAAATAGAATAAAGAATAAAGGTTTTAGCATTGCAAGTGATGAATTGATCCGAATTCGATCAAATCCACCCCTTTTTACACTTATGGAGCAATGTTTGCGTAGATTACTTTAACAATAATAAACCCTATTGACTATATGTAACAGGCAGTAACTTCACAGATGTGTCTATACCCAACATTTGTAAAAAACTGTGTGAAGACGAAACTAAATAACTGGAATTGCAGTCTTAGTTCACAGTGTGGCATGCACATAAAATATGTGTCTATCTTAGTGATCAACATTAGACTAGCCCGCAACAATTTGAATTTAAGGGCATTAACATGACTGGGAGAAATAAAGAAATGCCTCTAGATCCAAAGTGGTTGAAAGTGTATACACCAGCTGGAGTGGATACTCTGGCTGGAAAGGTTTGTCTCAAATTTGTGTACTTAGGAAAAATGGGCATAAACATACCAGTACTGAATTACTTTCATGCCCCGATAGAAATTAATCCCACAAGTTTGCCTGTTCTCAAGGCATACTTATAGTAGTTCTTTTAAAATGGTCATGATTTGATCTCAAAATATTC
The DNA here is from genome assembly GCA_001188425.1 of Eucidaris tribuloides. Classification (NCBI taxonomy): domain Eukaryota; kingdom Metazoa; phylum Echinodermata; class Echinoidea; order Cidaroida; family Cidaridae; genus Eucidaris; species Eucidaris tribuloides. The sequence continues at coordinate 10,729 of JZLH01S0523484.1, forward strand.
ACAGCAGGATTTTTGCATAGTTTACTCATTTCTAAAATAGTTTTACCCCAAGTTTAGGACTACCTCCAATCATGTCATTCACTTTTAATTTTGTCTTTTATGTCTTGTCTCTTTCACACAACACATTTGCTCCCACCTTCACTTATGTCCCACATCTCCATCCCCAATGTATCATCACACACACATTAGATTGACTGATGCAGAGGAAATTGAGCTCCTGTACTCACTGGTTTCTTGAAAGGAGTGCTGTACCACAGCATGCAGGTACACACAACTTTTTAATGCCCATGTTTAATACCACTGCCACAATAATATAGCTGTAGCTAATAATACAAACAATAAAATACAATAGAAACTAGATTTGAATTTGTCACTGAGATGAATTTATCCACTGTGATCATTAAATCCAGAAAAAATTAAAATTAAGGCACTTGAGGAACGTCCTGGATTTGATGTACCATGTTGTGTAGTGTCCTTTTGTGTCCAAAAATGTACTCTCTTCGGTTATGATCACTGAGATCAGTGGTTATGATGCAGAAGCTGCGCAAGTGTACAACAAAAAGACATAAACTTACGAAAAGTGGGGTGAAAGAGAAGCTAAAGTTATTTTCTCACCTAAAACATAACTTTTAAACAATTTTGTGACCCTGAGTACAGTGCTAATTTTTTTTAAATAATTCAACAAAATGGCAGATTTCTATTTGGTACCCCAGGGTACCATTTATGTTATCATTCGCTTGTTGTCCTCAGTTGGTATGTAGAGTGTGGATGTGGACTCATGTCTTCAGTGGGACGTGCTTACATGCACACACGTGTGCGCACACACACACACACACACACACACACACACAACAAACATACGAACAGTAGCACACACACCCACACACAAACATACAAACAGTAACACACACACACACAAAATAGAAATGGTCACTTGTATTTTACTATTGTATTTTTGTTTGTTTTTGTTTTGTCCAGGGGTGACTATGCTCAAGAAATCAAGATGTTGTATTCACTGGTGGAATGAGAGGTGCGAAGCGCTGACCTTACATGTGGTATAATGGCTGCAAATAATCCATCATTGAAGCATTAAGTATTCATATTAAGATTTCCTTGCAATCGCATGCAAAACTTTTGTCATTCAATGTTAAAAAGGCAGTGTGGCAATAAACAAAGGCAAACATTACATTTTTGAAAACTAAAAAAAAAAAATGGGGGGAGGGGCACTGTCATTACAATTAAGGCATATGCCATGCTCTTGTATGGACTTTCAAAATGGACTTTAAACAAGTAATTATCCGTTGATCTCAAAGAAGTATTCAAATCTGAAAAGATACCCTTTTCAAGTAAGCCTTCATTTTATAGAAGTAGACCCTTTTTTCCTGATTTCGCTGATTTTGATAGTACCTTTCCGTTACTGCACGTACATAGCCTGTCCATGGAAAACAACACTTTTGCTCATTTTTTCTCATGTGCATTGTGTACACCATGACAGTGCCCCTCCCCCCCCCCTCCCCGGGGAAAAAAACAACATAGCATATAGATTTGTCTGTTTATAATGCCATATTGTTACTATAATTTTGCTGATTTACAACTCTGATCACCACCAGCAGCGTCAAATTGTGAAAGGGCAAACTTTCCATTAGGTGCAACAGAAATACACTCAACATTGACATTGATCATGAGTGATTATGGTGAAACAGAATACAGTAGTCAACATAAATATGGACGGAATGGAAATGAATGTCGCATGAATGCAAGTAGAGAAATTGAAAGCACTTTGCATTGCTTTGAATAATGCTGAATAAAAATCAGGTGAACAATTCTCAAAACATTAAGTTTTAGCATAAATGCAATTCAAAATGACTGACATGATACACCTACCATACATGGGTACATGATACGTGATCATGTTTGCTGTGTCAAATTTTTTCCACAACCTACTTCATAATTTGGTTTCTGCTGGGCTTACTACCAGCAGTGATCAAAGTTGTGAATTAATGAAATTGCTGACTTATGACTTGATATGGTGCTGTCATTCTGAAATTTAGATGGTAGTAATTTCTGAAGATTATTCGATGGATCAAATGATTTGCTGATCCATGCATATTCCATCATAATCATGATTTTGCCCAAATTCCAATCCAAGGATATTCTATGCAAGTTTCTTCTTTGATACATTGAGATGAAGTTTGTTTAAGTGCCGATCTCTTGTTATTCCATTTGATGTTACTCTTACTTTGTACATTACAGAACCAATGTGCTAATCTAGGCAAATTCAAGCATAAATCCTGATATTATCAAAACAATTTTCTTTTGTAATACTGTACAATGTACATTGATAAGTTAGTGATGTTTGTAAGATAATGTTTGTCTAAGTGCCAATCTCTTTCATTCCTTATAATGTTATGTTTACTTTGTATATTACATAAACAGAAATGGGCTATAATCTCGGCAATCTCAAACATGATCATGATATTGCCCGAACTCCAAGGATATCATATGCAAGTTTCTCTTTTGATACAGTATTAAATTAGGGATGTTTGTAACAAAAAATATGTCTAAGTGCCAAATAATCTTTTTCATTCTACAAAATATGTTATGTCTGGTTGTATATTACAGTGTACCAAGTACCCAGTTTGACTTTGTATTGAAGCCTGTTCCTTCTTTCTTGAGATTGTAGCTTGCATTAAATATGTACCATATATTCTTCTTTCATCGTAGGTTTAGTTTGTGATGTTATGGTATTATATTTGTTAGCATGTTTATTTGTACAGTACTGCATATACATTTCACCTTAGTTCTTTTGAGGATAAGGTCTACTTTATAGTTTTTTTTGTTTACTTAGTAGCTTTGAGAATTTGTTCCTAGTCTTCAGAGGTAAGAGTGTTATCATGAATTTGTTATAATGTTAAAGGGAAATGGCGGGATTGAAAGAGGTCTTCGATTTAAGACACACTTATTCTAGCATTAAGTATAGAGTCAAGGTTACTATAGGTGGCAAAATTTGATCTAAACCTCATTCGATTATCGTGGCAAAAACATTGTCGATAACACGATTTATCACCAGAGTTGAAAAACAGATTTGTGATGAACAAGATAAATCTATTTTACACTTAAATTGACAGTGCACTCTTTAGGGCTGTTATCAAAATGTGGTAAAAACAATGTTGCTTTCTGTAGACCCTCTTGTAACTAGATCTGGAGATTTGTGGTGCCGACTGTTTATAAATGGCATTTTTGGTTGGCAGTGTGTTGACAGATTTGTTGACAAAATACTAAACGCACTCTTGCTCTTGCATAACCACAAGTTTGATAGCTGAACAGCATGGGCTTGTTGCTCCTTGTTACTCCTTGTTACTCCAACCTCCCTGATTTTATCTCTCGTGTGCAGAGTATTCTTAGCTACATGTATGGGAAATCCTTGGTTCCTTACTGCAGTGCATGCATTTACCCCATTAGGTTTTCATAATGGGTCATATCGTGCCTCTGGCGATATTTTGAACAAATAATGAGATCATTATCGTGTATTTGATATTTTTTCAACATTGACTGATTTTGATATTATCCAAACATCGGCCAGCCCTACTACCGTGATAATTTTCCCATTGCTTAACTACTGTGAGAAATTGCTGTCACAGTCAAATTGTTTGTGTATCTGACTATGGATTCAATTTCTGTCATGTTCATACTTAAATTCAGTGCAGGTAAATACATACTTGTTTCTCCTCAAGTAAACAAATTCAAGGCAAATCCTTCTATCCAGGATATACACTCTAGCGCATGCTTCGTATGGATATTTTTCACTCATGTAAGGAATTTTGTTAAATAATTTCTTCCAATAATGCCATTTCCATTTAACATTGCTATATATATCTTATAAGATGCTATCACTACCCTTTGTCTCCCTATGAGGTAGTAATAATATTTTATTTGTCCTTTGCTTTATCATTAGTTTCATTTTTTAAATCTGTTCATTGTGTATTGATACAGAAGTACAAGTAACTATAATGTCTTTCAAGTTGAGATTACAAATTAATTGCATTTGATAAACTCAAGATACATTTCCATGAAATCAGAGCTCTTGGCAGTAACATTACGTTCATGCACCTGCACATACAAATGTGTAGTCTTGGAATTGTATGATTTTGTGGTAAGTAATTTTGCATGGTTGTATCGGACCCAGCATTCATATATTTTGTGTAGTTGATTAAAGTTTACCATTATGTATCCTTGATTATCCCTCTGAGTTCATGTGGTCAGTAATATGTACGACACGGTACACTCTAAACAATGTCATACTTCATGCCAAGTTGTTGCATTTAAGCTTGTTGATGTTGTTGTTGAGTACACTATTCATGACTGTAATGTCTCAATGTTAGCATTGTAGCATTGTACCAACCTAAGAATACATCGGACACAATTTGATACACAGCTTCATTAAGTAGTTTCACATAATTTTATTGAAAATTGGATTACAATATAGTACCTTACTGTACAAAAGATATCAATTTCGAAATTAACATTTTCCAAAGTTTATACACATTTTCCATAAAATATCAGGAATAGTAACTTTTTATACAATTTAGTCATATGAAATAAACATATCTATGCTATTTATACAATTCTTGTAGAAGTACAAGTACAAAAAAGACACATTGTCTTTTTAATATCAGCTTTAACTCTTGGTCCAAATCAAGATGGAGTGGAGGTCTCTTGATTTAACCCATCTATTATGATTACCACAAAAATGTATTAGGCTGTCAGTTTCCAGTTTGTAGTAATCTTTATAAACAGTTTATTCCTTCCCAATATTCTTTTAAATGGTGCTTCCACATGGTTAAATAATGTCTCCAAAGTAGACTCTTGTCATAATAATAAAATTCTTAGGACCAGGGAAATATCTTTATCAACTTGCTTTGATTTGATATGTTGTGATCTTTTTCTTCAATTTTAAAAAGTTTAGTTGTGTTTACAGAGATTTTGTATTGCCATGTGTAGAAAGCATTTTATGCATACACGTTTTATATTGTGTGTTGTTGTTCTTTATTTTAAAGATTATGTAAAACCTGTTTTTATAATTCCAGACAGTATTAAAATGTTTTATACAGTTTTATAATGCTCATGAAATCCTGTGTTTATGACCTTTCATTTCATTCATGTGCGTGGTCCACATTGATGCAAGTAATACTATTTTGAATTGCCTTTTGACTTCTTTTGTTTTTCTATACAAATACAGCGGACAGTTGTGATTTGAGGTGAAAAATGAATTTTGAAATATTATTCTTTAAGGTTCATGTATATCACTTATCAAATTTTATGTATGTTGACCATATTTTAGAGTCCCAATGGGATCAAACATTTAAATTATTCGCCCAAGGCGAAGTGGCCACAACTGAAAGTCTTGGTGGTCTTTAATGGATTTACCTTTTGATGTCTACTTGATCCAAAAAAAAATCCCCTTTTCTCTGTGCGTTTCTCATTTCCCCTCTGCATAAGTACAATCACAGATATCACACTTTTAGCCCCCATTTCCCTACTACTTTAACTCCATAATAAAAATGTACATAAAATTATAACTCCAGTTTTGTTTAAAAGAAAGTGATTTGTCAGGTCCCCAGAGATTTGACTTAGGTGAAGCAGACTATACTTTCTATCTCATATTTTCTATGGATCCCTTTTGGGGGGAATCTTTGACAGTGGTCCATTAAATGTGTAATGTCCAAGTGCATGTTTACCACGCATCTGTTGCTTTGCCATTGTACTGTAACGATTTTGGTGCAGTGCCAATGCCATGTTGTCATGCAAATCAGCATATCTATTGTACAGTCTCCAAATAAATCTGGCAAAGGGAAAGGGGGGGGGGAAGGTTTAGGCACTGGCACAATGGGGATTAGCACGAGTGGGGGGGGGGGGGTAAGTCCTTGACAGTGGCCCGATCATTAATTCTTGCCAAGTGCATGTTTACACGCATACATTGCATTTCCATGGTATTGTTATCACACATCTGTTGCTTCACCATTGTACTGTTATGATTTTGGTGCAGTGCCGATTTTATGTTTTCATGCATATCTAAATATCTATTGTACTGTCTCTGAATAAACCTGGCCTGGGAGGATTAGGGGCTGGCACATTGGAAATTAGCACAGTGATATTGTGATCTCTGGCTAGATCAGAGGACATTAAGGGTTAATTAATGGTGCAACACTTCACGTCGTCATGTCTCCCTAGTCACCGTCTCCCCCTGGATCCCCTCCCCGTCCCTCTCCCAGCAGCCCAAACGACTTCAGCACCTTGTGCTGCCTGGTGCCCTTCGCTTGAGATCGGCGGCGTACTGCTGCTCCCGGATCAGGTCACCTCGCTGCTTCTCCAGCTCCTCCTTGTGGCTGTGCAGCGCCCTCGACTTGTGGATCAGTTTCAGGAGCTTGTGTCGGAGCTGGCGGTTCTCGTCCTTGATCCGCGTGGTGTGTTCACCCAGACAGTGCATGGCTTCCTGTTTTGAAGAGAAAGACGACAGAAAACATGTCCATCAATTCCCTCTCCTTTTGTTTTCTTCAAAATATAAAAATACTGCAATTATTATTACCACAAATACCAGATATTTGTACCAGCAATCAATATTAACCTCCTGAACTCTTTCGCAGATGTAATTTCTGGGCAGATTCAGAATGAAAGCAACAGCATTTGCTTAAAACAGCCAGTGTTGTAGTCGAGGCCAAATTTTGCCAGCCTTGGCTTTAGCCTTGGACCGACTCATGTGTACAAGGTCTATGGGGAAAATATTTTTCAAGTGGCCTCGTGACTCGGAACAGTCGGCCTCAACTCCATCCCTGAAAAAGCCAATACATTTCCAGTTTTCTGGCCTATTTTCTTGAACTAGCTCTGCTCCACTTTTGAAAAGATTCCATTCCCATAAAACAACAAATGAAACTCTTCACCACAGGGTGAACAATAAGGTGACAAAATATGACTGCAAAATCATGAATACAACAGATTTTTAAAAATCACACTTTTAACATGCATTTAAGAGATGCACGAAATGAACATGTTGGTAAATTGAGTGTATGCCCAGCAAAATCAGAATGGCACACTTATTAACAGCCTTCTAATTACTATATGCGATATGGAGGATTGATAAAAAATGATTTATCGTATAACGTGACCACGAAATAGTCGGAAATAGTTTATTTGTTGTGGATCAGAACTCTTATCAGTCTCATAATTACCCTCCTTGATCATTGGACCCATATCAAGCCTGCACAAAGGGGCACTACTTCCACGTATTGAAGAGTACTTCCAGCTACCACCAAGGCATCAAGCACAATTTGCTTTCTCTACAAGCCTGTAGTCCACAAAGAGTAAAGAATATCCTCAAACCGGCATTGGACCTGTTCAATGGTGGATGCTCAAACAAAAGATAGCTGATTATAATAACAAGATACATAGAGTAAGATCAGTACCTTATTGGCCTGCCTAGCCACTTCTTGTATCCTGGCCTCGGAGTCTTGCTGGAAGTGTCTCTTCTCTGTCAGGAACTGGGTCTTGAGTTTCTGGATTGTCTCCGTGTGCTGGCCTCTCATCTTTAGCACCTCCTTCTCCAGGTCCCGGATCTTCTTGACTTGCTCCTCCTGTAATCTCTGCACAAGCAGGATCACAAATGCATATATTACTCTATATTACTTAGGGAGTGCTCGACAACCTATGCAGTCACACTGCTTCTGTGAAACCGCAGATGTTTGAAAACTGAATAGGAACCTTGGCGAGGTATTTGAGAGCAACCATGATGGAAGACTGCGTGAATGGCTTTTGTTAAATTCATCAACGAAGACCTTCACCAGTACATTCCAATGTGAATTAATGTAGAGCCACAGGCCTTTATAAATATTAATTAAATAGCTATAAAGACCGATCTAGTGAGTAATGTTCGTGTATGTGGTATTGCTATTGACGGTGATT
>JZLH01S0523484.1:25457-42827 GCA_001188425.1 Eucidaris tribuloides
AGAGAGAGATTCACCTATGGCTGTACTAAGAAATAGTTACCAAGATGTGGAAACTGAACGACGCACTGTTGTACTTCTTATTATTATTCACACACTGTATATTTTTACAACACGCTGATGGAATGTTTGCCACTAACAACATGATCAAAAGAAACTTTCAACCACACAGAGTGATGTTCAAGTGAAGTCATTAATTCTTATGTAGTATTAATAAATCATGGCATCTTCTCATTTCATTCAGGTTCATCGCAATGGCAAACTGAAGACACACTATAATAACACCTATCAATGTAAGACGCACCGCCTCGACGCCCGGGAATGGTGCGTCCATGAGATGGGTCATTTACCAACAAATACATAGACGCAGGTACAAGTCATGGAGCTTAGCATTATGTCCGTCACAGCATGGATGATGGGGTGCGTCAGTTTGTAAACGTTTTAAATAAATAGGCTAGGCAACAGTCATTGTAAGAAGTGGTCTGCGTCCGTCATAGTAGAGAAAAACAGGTCATCAATGGTAACTGAAAATCCGACTCACGTTTGAACAAGGACCGCACCATGTCCAGGGGTCGAGGGGTGCGTCTTACAGATTGGATGGTGTATAACACAAGCATGGCATAGGCCCAGTAATAGACGTAGATCTACTTCCTCTTTCCCCCTTAAGTTTTGTCTATCTTTTTCCTCTCCCATCGCTCCTCCGTCTTCAAGTTCCCCTGTACATTCCGACCTGGGTATCTCGCGCTCACATTGGGACCAGCAGCCATCCGATAAGTGATGGCACGCCGAGAGAGATATTGTGCAACACAGTGAGATGCTAAACGTCGCGCTAGAGGTATCTCGCTCATGCTTGGTAGTGTCGCAGACGGGTGAATTAAAGTCTTTCCTTCTGTCAATATGAGCGCATGTACATTCAATCATTTTAATAATAATGAGTTGAAATACTATATCGACCATCAAAAGTAAAATTCCTTACGAAAAAATAGAAAGGGGGGGAAAATTTGTTTGTTGCTGGCCACTCAAAGACCCGCGATATCGTCTGTACCGCCAAAGCGTTCAGCCATTGGTCATACCACCACTTCACGTTGGCGATACAACAAAATGGCGCGATTGACTCAAGGTCTTTCAGGAAGACTTTTACTGCAGTATTATCCAAACATCATTTAAAAATGCACAAAAAGACCAAATTTCAAATATCATTATAATCAAAAGACGGAAATACATTGGGCGATAGCTACATTAAAACAAATATTTACAAAACTTGGCGATAAAACAGGCCGGCGAACAGCGAGAACACTGTATTGTGAATGAGCAGAATCGCGATCGATCGATTGCGCAACTGGCTTATTTCTTTACGTGTTAAATGCGCAGCTAACAATTTTGGCCATAGGTTTGACAGCGTCCGCTACCGCATAGTCCCCACGCGCTAGGTTGCTTGACATAACAGTCGCGCAGGCGATCATAGCGAGCCGGGGAAACATTTCGCCAGTAACGGAGGCAAGAATAAACGATGTTTTGGAATATTTCGACTTCAAGGAGATATAAATTAAGTGAATTTGGAGAAAAAATATCAGGATTACACTAGGATTGTATTTGCCAGGCCTGAAGTATTATAACTAGAAGGTAATGTAAAACATTCACTCAACAGTGGCGATTTACCGCAGTAGGACGTTAGATCTATGTTGTAGCAACATTTTTTTGAAGGCATATTAATGAATGTGACGCAATATAACAGTGTTGGTGGATATTACTGGGTTTTTTAGGCCATTATTTCATGTTGCTAACTTGTACTTTATTCCGTCAGTTGATACGTGTGACGAATAATTAAACTGCACACGCTGACAGTTGGCAACATGGAAATAATTATCGCTATAATGCCAGGATTAGCCAGTTTTGTGACTAGAATATGTTTAATTCTAAATTCAATCTCAAAAAACTTGATCTAACTTACTCTTTTTTCAGAATAATCTCTTTTTCAGTTGGTTCAGGTGGTTCTACGGGTCCATCTCCTTCTGCTTTCTTTGCTTTCCCCTTCTTACCTTTGCCCTTTTTAGGTGGCATTGTGGTAATCTTAAATGTAACTTTAAATTTAAAGTGACAAACACACGATTAAAATGTTTGTTCCTCAATTTCTCTGCAGTGTTTCTACCAGTGCTATGTAGTGCACTAATTGCAGTGCAAATGAATGCGAGTTAGCTAGCTAGCCACCTCAGCTCGGCTCAGCGCGTCGTCGTTGTCAAGGTAAATATAATAAAATCGACTTTAATGACTACAAAAGTAAAACAAAATATTCACAAATATTAATTGTGTGACTTAAATTTATTATTTAAGTAAATTAATGACATAATATGTTTTGAAAGTTTTGGATTTCATTGAAGCAATATTCTAAGTTTAGCATACAAATTCAACATTTTGACGGAGGATGTTATTAACAAAATGGCTGCGCCCAGCGAGAATCAAGAATACGAAGAAGCAATTGATGTTTTATCTCCAAATTTTGATCCTCTGAAGGCGTTGTATTCCTCGAAAGTCCGTCTGCCCGTTCCGGATGCACGTAGTTTTAATAATTTATCTGAATATGAGAATTTTATGAGCACAGGTGGGGAGCGACGAGGTCCGACTTCTGCAACACGTGCATTAGCGAAAGTGAGTAAGTGCACTTCTGTACTAAACACATGTAGATCTACATGTACGTGTGTAAATTAGTTCATGCGTGGTTACACGGGAAACTCAACCAAGTGGTCGAGTTGCTAATGTGAACTGTTACAGCTAGTGGAAAACTGATTTTCTTGTTATTTAAAGAGTTCGGGTGCACATCCAATATCGGAGACTCTCTCCACTCGGTCTGCGGAGCTCACACCTACTGAAGTATGTGGTCCTATACGGACTGGCGGAGCTAGACTATTTCTACTCTACAATTTTGGAGATGGTCTCCAAAATTTGGAGACTTTTTTTGTTTATTTAGCTGGGGGCAGTTGGGATCACGTTATTGGCAACTTAGGAATGCGATATTCAGTAGACCTCGAGGGATTTTACTCCAGATGACCGTCTACTTGCCAAGTAATGATTAATTGTTTACATTTTAAAGCAATTATACCAGTAATTATAGTTTATACCAGTAATATTTTATGACTGTTGTCATTATTATTATCATTATATTGTTATTAATTATTAATAAATTTCTATCAGACCCTATGCAAATTCAAATCTAATTGCTTCCACCACTGGCCACTGTGGGATCATGTTTTGTAAACACAATCTCTGATATTGTAGATTTTCTTTGTGCCAAGTGTCGATGACCCGTTTAATAGTCTCCAATGTCGGAGATTATCTCCGATATTGGAAATAATCTCCGATATCGGATGTGTGGCCCTACTTTTAAAAAACATGCCCTGTTTTTAAAGGGGGCGTCTCGTAATTTTGTAGAAAAAGACGCTGACTTAAAGTTTTACGACTAATGTTGCCAGAGCTGAAATCTAATTAGGCCAATCCTAAGTCTATTTATGTAATTTTACCTTGTTCAATTTTCTGCGTTTTGAATTGATTTCTATCCACACACTTCATGTGATTATTTCCTGCTAGTTTATCAATAATGTGTGTCAATGGTTCAATTGCCTGTTATTAATCTTTCACAAAGTATTCTTTTGTTACCCCAGACACCAGTAAACAAAATCAAACCTACTGAAAACTGTTTATGATAATAATGACAAGCTGTGTTGTTTAAATTATTGAAAAGCACATAGATAGTGGTATGTACCATACATTACCTATACAAAATTTGGCATTTTACATTGTACATTTTGAGTAATTTCTCAAAAATGGAAGAGTTTCAGAGCGAGCGATTTTCAGGGCATTGATAGATCTCAATAGGTCTATATCTATAAAAACATGATTGCAAACAATTTCATTTTTTACCATTTATCAAAACAACTTGGGCTTTAAAGATTGTGTCAGGGATGTGCAAGTCCATTACTTTCCTTCATTATCAATACCAAACGGTAGTTTAGTACTTACAAATGGTGTGCTGAAAGTTTGAGATCCATACGTCATAAATTTGTTGTTTTATGAGAAAAACTAATAACGACATGTTACCAGAATGTTGTTCTTTCCGTGAGTTTCAATTTTGCTCAAACTGCGAATCGCGGTTATTGTGTAACGTCGGAAGACCAGCGCAGCGCACTGATTGGTCAAACGGCTAACCTCCGCAAGACATTTAGCTAACGGCTGATCGGACAATTTTGGAACGGCATGTGCACGTTTGACGTCACAGATTTTTTGAAAATGCTTCCCAGTAATGAAACAGTGTGAAGTCTTTAACCGTCCAGATTATTCACCAAAACTCAAACTTTTACCAAGTCTCCTATGGGAGGTGTTTATTTATCATCAATCTTCCACATTGGCACATATGATTTAGGCTGATTTCATCTCATTTAGGATGTTTTTTGACGTGCAACATCAATGACACCAATCTTTAATGATTGTTCATTGCGACAGACATTTATTATTTAAGTTATTGATTGCTACCGTGTTATGGTTCCTTTGATCAGCGCTCGCAAGAAGTTTTCTTGGAGAGGAGAGTACTGGCCCAGATTCTAAACCAGGACACGTGGCAAAGAAGAATGTTACAATATGGAATGGCAAGTATTCTTGCTACTTAATTCAATGAAATAATAATGACAAAATACTTGACAGCTTAAAGCATCATATAACAATGTTTCCAGTTTAAAAAATCTGACCTGTATGATTTTCATGCTACCGAGTATCTTTGTAGCAGGTCATAAAAATGGAAGCCCTGAAAAAATTGCCAGGAGTTTCAAAAAGTGATCATTGAAGCTGCAATTTAAAAAGTGGAAAATCAGTTGGACGCCGCACCATTCCAGTTTCCCCCCATAAGACCTGCTATGCTTTTTTTTTTTTTTTTTTTATTTATTTTCTTGATTTTTCTGGCAGATTTTATCAGAACTGATATGTTATTCAGTCTGCAATTTTTATTGTACATATTTACGAGTTGATGCATAACTGTCTTGAAAGTTTGGTGTGTCTTATGGTTATTTAATTTGTCCGTCCAAAACTGTTCAATATTATATGTCAGATAGCATAGTTTGAATTGTTTAACAATGGGCTATCCACACTGTTACATGTGTCTTGAAGCACTTTTCTGCATATGTATAACTTGTTTTGCGCCATTTGGGAATAGTTTATCAAATAAACATTTGAAAGTAGAATTGTAAGCTCTGTGATCTTTTGTAAAAAATAATAATTGGCTGATGTACCAATCAATGTACCCCTTCAATACACACACAACACACGAGTGACACGCACACGCACACGCAGCACACACACGACAACACACACCACACCACACAGCACACAACACACACACACCACACACACACGAAAGCAACAAACGTTAGATATAATAACAAATTTAACGGAACACACGTCACACAGCGTACACCACAAACACACTATGCACACAATTAAGCATGCCATCTGAAACTTTCAAGTCCATAGCCCCTCCCATTAATTGTCAATAAGGACATGTGAGAAGATAAACATCGACGAAAGCTCTTTATAGATGAGAATATTTTATACTTGTGTATACTAAGTTACAGCAGAGCCATACCATCTTTTTGTGCACTAGTTTTGTTTATGACTTTTATCAAATGAAGGTACCATGGATTTTATTTAATTTTCTCTCAGATTTATGAGAATACATTTGATGCATACTGAATGTATTTACTTCCATCCAGTTGCTATGTGTATATTTCCGTGATTTACTTCAAACTGATTATATATTTATTTTTTTCAAAATTTGTAATCCAGCGTTTACAGCAAGGTAAATGACATGATTGGGGGTAGTCCTCAACTTGAGGTAAAACTTTTCTAGAATCAAGTAAACTATGCAAGGAGAACTGCAGGAATGTTGTAGGCAAAAGTTGGCTCATTTTAAAATAACTTCCATCAGTATGCCTTGTGACAGACAAATATGTTTTGTAGCTTTCTAACGAATTAATTTCTCTCAGAGCTCAATAGAAATAAAGTGCTGGTATGATCATGCTTGATTCTCCTAAAGTAAACAAATTCAAGATAAATCCTTCCAGCTGAGAGATACACTCCAGCTTGTGTGTGTATCCATTAGAATATCTTTCATCCAGTTTGGTTTATAGAGGCGTTTTATTTTTATTTCTCCCAATCATGTCACTGCCCTGTATATACACTGTTCCTGTATATCAAGCACCATTAGGAGGAAAAAAATGGGGTTACATGTATGATTTTTAAAAGACAACTGTGTGGATATAATCAAATAAAACTTGTACATTGAATAGATTTAATGACCAATAAATATTACATAAAGATTGGTTGAAGTATTTGAAATTTGATAACTTCTTTGATACTAGAACTAATTAGTATATCAATTTCAATTATCCATGGCAGAGCATACAAAAGGTCCTCTGGATCTTCTCAGACAGTGCGTGGAGAAGCGATGCAAAGTACGAGTTTGCATCCGCAGCTTTAAAGGGCTCCGCAGCGTGTGCATCGGGTATATTGTGGCCTTTGACAAGATGCTGAATATGGTAAGTCTGAAATTCATATTGAAATGGATGATGTGAAATGCTTGTACTTTCTGGATTTCTCTCACATTTACAAGTTTAATACTGTTTCTTTTTTTAAAGCAAAATATCCACAGTTCAGTTTTCATAGCAATAACCATTGGTTTATTAAATCATTTGATTTCAGAAATCATTTAAATCAATGATTTTAAAAAAATACTTGAAAAAAAATGCAGAATAAATGGTTATGTGGCAAAAAGGTTGGAAAAAATCAAGAAAAATATCAAGATTTGATTTAGTCCATTTTCTGGTTTTGAAAAATATCAAAAATCAAAGGTTTAAATGAAGTTAGAATTGTGGATTGATTCATATTCTATTAAATCAGCTTCTTTTCACACTTGTGGAGGCATTATAAAAATGAAAGTTTTTATTTTTTTTTGTAAGTAAAGAAAATGGCCAATCCTCAATCCTGCAATGATGTAATCTCTATGTCTATACATGAAAATATTATAGGAGTGTCATGCCATACATCACTCTAATCACATTTCTACAGGTATTGAACAGCAATTGAGTACTAAACATTGTTTGCATATCATAACCACAATCAGAGGTGTTGCAGAGGTGGTAGAAGGTAAAGTGTGCATTTACATGTAATAATCAGAAATATGTGGCTCGAATAACATGGTGTAGTATTCCTTCTAAATGTATATATATATATTTTTTTTGTCTCTCCCCCAGGCTTTGATGGATGTTGATGAAGTCTACAAGAGACCATCAACAGGGAAGAGATTCTATCATGAAGAAAAACTGACATACTCTATGGTAAGATAGCTGTCAGATGGTACAATTTTTTTCATCTTCAGCCCATACCATTTCATGGCTGGAAAAAATCTCTCCCAACTGGAGCCAATTAAGCCCATCTCTTGCATTTCTTGACCATGCAGTGTTTCCTGTATAGCTGACTATATTGCTCATCCCTCCCTCTTGAATGGAGTCTTTCCCTTTTCCTCTTTCCAATATGGCTGCCACTCTATTGTCAACTGGTTCATCTGTTATTAGATATTTTCCCTAGATGTCCTGCCCATCTCCATTTTGTTCTTTTTGCTGTTATCACTGCATCATTTACTTTTCTTAGCTCTGACCCATCTGTTGGTTTTTCTTTTGGTGTATCCACACATCATTCTTTCCGTACTTTTCTCTGTAGTTTGAATTTTGCCCTCTATTTCCTTATTTCGTGACCATGTTTAACTACCATATGTCATTGCCTGGCAGTATACTTTGGTTGAACAGTTTCCTTTAATGTGTAAATGTAAGTATTCTGTGTTCTGCGCTATATAAGAGCTGTTATTATTTCATTCATTCCTCAGGATGCCACTTTTCAGACTTATGTCTGAATTCCTAATTTTTTGTCAATCTTTCTCTGTACAAAAGAATAGGCAAATTTAAAAAATCACGGTTTTTCAGACACTTACATGTACATGTAAAATTGGTCAATTGGTTAGTTATCGTTTCTGTGTATTTTGCTTTCAAAAATGTATTTACTCACATTTGTATTTTGATTTCTTCAGCTCATGGCCAATCTCTATCCAAAGAAACAACCAGAAGAAAAACAAGGGTCAAAAACAGGAGTTGCAGCAATTCCAAAGGAGAAGAAAATTTGTCAGATTTGCAAGATTATGAGTGAACTAATATTGGAGAAGGCTGCCAAAGAAAGTGCAATCCAAAATCAAAGTAATGGAGATGCTGATGATGACCATGATGATGGGGATAATGCGAAAAGGAAAGTGAAAGATCAGAGTGGAGATGACCAGGTTTTAGGCAGTGTGCAGAAAAGGGGTGCTGATGGTGAAGCGAGTTCAGAAAAAGTGGATCATGAAGGATCTGAAGTAGTTCAGAGATTACATGCAAAACGTGATGTGTGTGATACTGGAGATACAGTTCCAAGTCCTGAAAGTGGCACGAGACATTCCACTACTTCAGATCCTGAGAAAAAAGGAAAGAATTCATCAGAGCGCAGTAGACAGGATGTCAAACAATCTTCAGATCTACCAGAAATTGACCTCAGAGAAAGTGATAGGACATCTGTAAACATTGTTTCGGGCTCGAGCAAGGTGGGAGTGTCTGTGTTACAAACTGCAGATTCAGCAATATCAGAAATATCCTCAGGTTTAGGTAGTAAGGAGAATCGGGGATCATCAACGCATTCTGTTACCGAGAGTGCGGATGAAATGAACAAGTTACAAGCATCTGTGGTATCTGCATCATCTGTGTCAGTTCCAGTGTGTACAGGAACCACAGTGTCTACATCATCATCCGTTGAAGCCAGAGTGGCATCGCAAATGGGTCAGGTTGTATCTCGGGTTCCTGCAACATCATCCCCCGCCACGGTTTGTGCAGTCCAAACTCTAACAACAACTACAACAGTAACATCAACGTCAGTGTATACATCTTCCGCAACCACCATGTCATCAACTCTGTTGACCATGTCTTCGAAAACTCTTAAATCGGAGTCGACAACCTCACAGAAGTTACCGTCCCGGACAGCTGTAGTGAAACCAATGAAAAAGCCAGAGGCTGGTGTTAGTGCAAACATTGATCCGAAAAAGGGCAAGAGACTGATTCAGCCGGAGGAATTCAAACGTCGCCATGTCAACCAGTTGTTTATCCGTGGCGATAATGTTGTCATGGTAACGGTGGACAGTGAGATGATAAATGCCGGGAAGCCAAAGCAAATAAAGAAGGCACCATGATGAAATTGTGAAAATTACACGGTGTTACAAAACAGAAACAAGACTGTGACAGCCACACCCATGATGCAATATCAATCGACCCACCCTCTATCTCACTGTGTTGCCTAACATCTCAACATTCTGCTGTAATATTATTCACCTTTCTCACGCTTGGACTGTTGAGTTCATGCCCCTGCTTTGCCCTGTCATGATATGAGAAGTGGCACAAGCATGATACAGGTAATCAATCTGAAGTTCCAGGGCCAGTCGGACAGGGACTGGAACTGGTGAATCAAGCTTCTCTAAGAGTCATTAATGGAGGAGATCCACCCATGACACTGTCTTTTTGGTTGGGCCCCCATTCAACTGAACTAGGAACTATTGTGACAGGGTGTAGTTGGGGAGGAAAGGCATATCGTGAGATAGGTGAACAAGTTTGTAGCAGGATGTTGATGAGATGTTGGCAACACAGTGACATGGGCACTGGGTTGATTTGATTAATAACTAATAGTTAATAGTCATGGGCGTGGCTGTCACAGTCTTGTTTTTTTTTGAGGGGGGGTTGGGTTGGGCATAACTCGTATTGGCAGATATTATTTGTTATTCTTCCACAGCATAATGAAATTAAATTTCTTATACTTTTTACCTCAGTGAATGTAAGTTTTAATTAGCAAAAAGAAATTTGCTGTATTATGATTTATGCCAAATTGCAGTATATGTACATGGCAAAGTAACCATGTAAAAGTGTATTCAAAAAATATTTATTTGATATGTGTGTGTTTTGTTCTGACCAAAGTTTTTTGGAATATTTTGAAATTGATATCACATACTACTTTACATCAGAATGATTATGGATAAAATAAAATACCACGTGAAACGTGGATTTATTTTAACAGTAAATAAGATTTAGCACAAAGTGCTCTTTTCCTTGTCTACACAAGTATTAAAGGTATTGGCTAACATTTACCACAGTTAAAAAAATCTGAGCCGCATGATTCCCCATGCTACCATTGTCTTTGATGAGGTCTAAAAATGAAGCCCTGAAAAAATTGTATTTCAAAATGATTATTTAGTGCTTTAAAAAAGTGAAAATCGTAAGTTGACCAGATTCACTTGCCCATTTCCTCCCATAGACTTACTTGTGTAACCTAGGTTAATAAAACTCACCCTGAGTTTTATTGTTTATTCATGTATAACTTGCCATTGGCAGTGTAATTTTCCAAACTTTTGTATTCTAGGGTGTTTATTTGTCCATTTGAACACTACTATGTAACTCAGATATCAAAGTTCAACAGTTTTTTAAATTGAAGCTCCACAATGTTAGCCTATCACTTTAATTGCTTTTCTAATAGCCAAAGTATCTTCCATTTTGATTTTGATAAAATTAGAATCGTGCTCCATCATGAAAACTTGTTTCTGACATATGCTCTCATTATCATTTAAGATTTCTCTTTTTTGCAAGTCCTTGGACTAATGTTTGGAAGTATTTTTGGTACATACATTTAAACTTCATGCATTACACTGTAGTACATGTACTACAGGTATAATTATTCCATATTAATTTCATTACAGTTTCTGCAAGTGGTAGATAAAGAACTGTATACAACAGTCATCATAATAGAAGTCACCTTTCATAATAATTTTATCTGTTTTTCTTTTAATTTCTGTGATTTGCCAAAAGTGAGTACATATTGTGAAATACATGTAATTTTAATGTAATACAGTTGTGCACAGAACGGTTAGTGAATTTAAAAACTATTTCAAAGAACAACAGTTATTGTGATTATCATAAAATATTAATTATTAAATATTAATGGGATACATTCACATTCGCTGGACATTGGTTAGGATTCAGTGAAGACAGAGATCTTTTAAAAAGATCAGATTAAATCTTAATGTCCCCTATATGTAGTGTCTATGTCATATTACGACCATACACTTTCTATTGGCACTGTCCACACACACACACACACACACACACACACCTGCGTGCAAGCACGCACTAAAATAAAATAGACTCCAGTAAAAGGAAAAGAAAAATATACTTTGTAGTTTTCTTGTAATTGTCTGAATACCCTGATTTTTAAAATTTGCCTATTGTTTTGTACAGAGAAAGATTGACAAAAAAGTTGGAATTCAGACAAAAGTCTGAAAAGTGGTATCCCTGCTTTAAAATGCTAATCTATTTGTTGGATTGCAATAGGAAGGATTTGATTTGTCATAACACTGTTTTAGCTACAATTTCTACGTGTCCAATTTAGTGGAAAACATCAATTTATCAATGTGATTGTGATGAGGAAGCTTACAAATCAAGTAAAATCATGGTAATAAAGCTTGCTTTTATTTGTTCTGGAGATGCAAGGGTAAGTCACTAATTTTACTTCCATTTTTATATTTTAAAAAAATGTGACGTTTGTTTAAAGTGTACAAGGGCAGACATAGTTTTACTACTGTGCATTCCCATTATGACAAGCACGGTTATAACAAAATTCCTGTTACAACGAAGTAAAAATGTAGGTCCCAAAATTATTATCTCTTTATCTGTATATACCTTTACTGTTTGGTTGTAACAAAATTTGTGTAAGGTTGAGACACGTGCCAAATTTGTCATGTCTTCCACTGTTTTTCAGGATTATGTATACGAAACATTGAATAATTTTGATCAAAATTTGCCCGGTAGACATACTTTGCCTTCAGGCAAAGAATGCTACGAGTATGATCACTAATTTCTTCACCATCATCAGCAAAATGTCATTAATTTTTATTTAGTTGGTTAGAACATTCTTTTTCCAATAAAATGATACCAAGATAATTTGATTTTGAGTAAGGCGTTTTGATTGCTAAGGGGCCATTTTTCGGAGGCAATGCAATTTCTCCCAAGATTTTCCAATATTTTCAACAGCGACGGTCATCGAACGCCGGTAGATATTCTGGCGTCTCAGCTTGCCATACGACAACCACGTGACAAGGGCACGGAATGCCCTCGCAGTTTGTCTGGTATGGCATGCTAAGACGCGAGAATATTTCGGTATTCTGATGATCACTGGAGTGTAAAAAATAGTAAATTTGGGAAATGCCATTGCCTCCGAAAAATAGCCCTCCGATCCAAACACCTCAATCAAAATTAATGATCATGGTATTATTTTGTTGGAAAAAGAATGTTCTAACCCATGAACTAATCACCAATGACATTTTGTGAATGATTTTGAAGAAATTAACGATCGCATCTGTAGCATTCTTTTTGGGCCACGCTGTATACAGTGGGATACAGGAAATTCTATTTAATGCTGTCATGATTCATTGACCAAATTCCATAAATCTTCCAAATTTTCATTTAATGATTTTAATTTTCAGTGTATTTTACATGTATGTATGAACGATGCCATACATTCACCAACAATAACAGAAGATGTGTGTTGTCTGATAATTCTGGAGTAAAATTCCAGATAATTCCGTTATTTCGTATTTACGATTCCCACCTATTCGTGAAAACAAATTCCCTTATATTTCCCTGATGGAGATTAAACATTTCAGGATCATCGTTTGGACCTATTTATTGCTTTACCCACATGGGCAACAGGTGAGTTAGTCACTGGATAAACAAAATTCCCTAATTTTTCCTGGTTTGAGAAACTTTTCTCAATTTCCCTGACTTGAAAAGGGGAAGGTTATTTTACAGGTTTTCCCTGATTTTCAGGTTGGGTGGGAACATGTGTATTTCAAGGTCTATAGCTACAGATATTATAAACAAACTGCCAAAGTACAAATATTACATACAGTCAGTGGCGTATCTAAGGGGGGGGGGGGGCAGAGGGGGCACGTGCCCCGGGCGCCACTTTCAGGGGTGTGAGTAACCACAAGAAAAAATAGCTGAAAAAAAAATGAAATTGCAAAAGCTCATATACTTTTGTACAGAGGAAATTCACTAAAAGCTGAAAATAAGCTGAAAATTAATAACAAAAATAGCTGAAATGAAATCAGCTGAAAAGCTGAACACTCACACCCCTGCACTTTAAAGGGGTGCAAAAATGAAGAAAAAAAAAGAAAGAAAGGAGAAGATAAAAAAGGAAGGAAAATTATGAACCTTATAGGAATTATGCGCCCCTCCGTCCCAGTCCACAGGGTAAAGTGCGTTAGAAAAATAGGTTTTATAGAGTTACAATTACATGATTTTTTCTAAGGCTCGGTCGCTCCGCTCCCTCACATAATTTGGCAAAGACAATCTATACGACTTGGTCTGATTTTCCTTCGCATTTTTATACGTCAGGGCAGGGGGCAGGGGCGGATCTAGATTTTGGGGGGATTCTAGGGGGAGGGGGATTGACCCAGGGGCATCGATACATTTTTAGGTGGGGTGGGGAAGTGAAAACGTCAAATTTTCCACGTGCCAAGTTGCAAAACAAATAGAAACTTGTGCCTGTTTAATAGTATTTTTAGTATTTATGGTTTAATGGTGTTGTAGTGGTTTCCAATGCCTCTAAAACATGATGGCGTTTTCTTTATGCACATCACATTTTCACTTGGCAGCCCGGGGGGGGGGGGGGGGGGTTAAACCCCTAACCCCCGATTGATCCGCCACTGGGGCGCAATGTCATTGTTTGCCCCGGGCGGCATAATCCCTAGATACGCCACTGCATACAGTGGAGTCTCGTGATAACAAACTCCTTGGGACCTGAGGACAATTACTTTGTTATATCAGGGTTTCAAAACAAAATACAAAGTAAATTTCAACTTTCGGACAGGAAGAATGTTAATTACAGTGCACTCTCGTTATAAAGAAGTCCTTGGGACCCATGAAATTTGTTCTTTGTAACAAAATTTCTTCATATCAGGGTTGCGAAAACAATACAAAGGAAATCCAAGATATGCGACCAGAACTTTTACTTCTTTATAATGAAATTTTGTTATATCAGTGTTCTTTATAATGAGAGTGCACTGTGTATGACAAGATTTTCGTACATCAGCGTTCTTTATAACAAGAGTCCACTGTACTGAGATAAAACTATCTGTTAATTTTAAGTATTATAAAGTTATTTTTTGATTCATGTTAATATTTCATTTACATTTGATACCATTGATTGGAGATGGCTCAATAAAGACAAACAACGAAAATATTCAGTTCTGCAAATATTTTATTAATAAAGTGACTGTGATGGCATAGTTATATCAGTGAAGATGAAAAATTTACAAAACATGTAATACAACTCAATACAGAAAGACAACAAAAACAACTACAGTCCACATTCAAACTAAAGTGACTGAGATGGGAGTTAAAGTGAAGGTCAAAGAGATCAACTTTATATAGTACTGCTCAACGAATTTTTCCCCAAGTGTTCTGGAATATTCTGTAAAGGAATCTGAACAATTGACATCAATTCATATTTTTTTTCACAGTGGTCTCGCATGAACTACAAATATGTTTGTACATTGTAAAAGTTCAAAACTGACACATCCATGTTCTTCTGACAAGCCTATGGCAGAGAACCCCAGTGACAAATGGGGAGGAATCTTACAACTAAAAATATTCTGGAATATTTCCACTGGGAATTAAATTCTTGAACTGTATTGTCAATGTATGGTGAATGAAATGTAAAATACTTTTCACTTAGATAAAGTCAACAAGCTGCTATGTAACATGCATGACACAACCTTTGGTAACTAGAATGACATGCTCCAAATGCACTGTGCACTAATCACATCAAATTGAAATAAATCAGCACAGTATAAATATCTACTGGTAAATAGGATAGTACCACCCTTACGTCAAGTTGATTTTAATAAAAGCATAAAAATGAGAGGAACCTATTAATGAAGGTTTAACGAAAATATATCAAAGAATAACAGAGTTATGAATTTTCAAAGTTTTAGTTTTGTGACGCCACATGCAATCGGCTCCCCCATTTGTGATGTAATATGAATTCGATAAATTGCCATTTTCTCAGCAAATTGAAAATGATTTTACCTGTGCATTCAAAATATAATCACAAACATTGTTTCATACATCCTTCTATGAAAAAAAAACCACATTCAATTATCAGGAACCATTTAAAATGACAATTTATACATGATGATGATATATGGAGGAAAATGGAAGGAAAAAATTGAAAATTCATAACTCTGTTTTTCTTTGGTGGATTTTCTCCTTTAATGAAGGTATACCAAAGAAACAAAGAACATGTTTCTTAAATATTTGTCTTCTGTTTGGATCCATTATTCAACAAGAGCCCCGGGGAGGGGGGGGGGGGGGGCGACCTGAGGTCTCGCAAACTCTCTATGGTACCCATAGAAAAACATCAGTTATAAATACATGTATAGCTTTGGCCCTTGGAACCTGATATCTAGGCACCAACATAGCCAAATAAACCAGTTGGAAAACTTTACATCGCCCCATCGCCATAGATACTGCATTTTGCCAGAGTGTGAAAATTATCAATCTAACATCCGTTTTTATTACGAAACAATGGGCCCATGCCCTAGTATTTTAACATTAGTGACCTTTGGACATCTTATGCTGACCGTTTGGACCCCCAATTTAACATTGAGGTCACTACATATGTAGCATCGACATCCAAGTTAGTCACAAATGGGCCAATACCAACTAAAGAAGAGACTTGCAGGTATCATTTGACTTTATTTGACCTTTGACCTACATATGTGACCTTTGACCCCAAAATAACATTGAGGTCCCTGTTACTCATCTACCACCCATGTTTGGTTACAAATGGGCTTGTGGTTAGAAAGTTACCTAGTATGGGCCCTAATGGGCCCTGCCCCCTGGGCCCCCAGTGGGCCCCTGGTGTACCATTCCAGGAACCCTCTATCCCCTCCCCCTGAGGATCATTCCCACCAACTTTGGTTTAAATCCATTAACGTCAATGTGAATTATTCCCATAGGGCCCTACCCCAAACTTTTGCCCCCCCCCCCTCAGAGGCCAAACGGGGCCACCATGGGCATTGTCATGAGGAACATTAATGTAGCACATATAGAAGTATCTACACACAAAGAGGCTTAACTAAACTATTTCTGGATCTAGAGAAGAAGATGTTTGAAAACTACCTACTTTTGGCCCTTTAGGGCCCTGTCCCTGGGCCCCCAGGGGGGCCAGGTGTACCATTTCAGGACCCTTGAATCCCCACCCCCTAAGGATCATTCCTGCCAAGTTTGGGCCAAATCCAATCATGTATTTTGAAGAAGAAGCTGAAAATGTGTAAAAGTTTACGCACGATGAACGACGCACGACGGACGAAAAGTGATCGCAATAGCTCAATTGAGCCTTTGGCTCAGGTGAGCTAAAAATTAAATTTCTACTCTGCTTGTTATTTAGTTGCTTTTACTGTTAACACATTTAACTGTTAATCATGCTTTCTAGTTTAGATGTGTGATTTTTAACTAACAGACAATTCATCCATTCATACCATCATTGGTCTATCATACCTTCGGTCTGAAGGGATTCCCCCATAAGAAACACCATGGATCTTAGGATTTCACAAATTGCATTCAAGAACATTGATCACACATACCTGACACAATATCCACTGTCTGGATTATTAAAAGGCATCAATTACATCATAATAAGCTTTTAATGAACAATAGTTCACATTTGACCTTCAAGACAAACTTGTTCCTGGGCTGAAAGTTTTTTGTTTTTTTTAAATTTGTGACAAAGTCTTCAGAGAAAATAAACTACAGTACATACATTTTCTTCCAACCATTTTATATCAATTTAGCCCTGATAAGATAAGAAATGACATTTACAACATGAACTATAAATAAAACAGGTGGCAAGTACACAATAAATTACCAATATACATGTATTTGCAATATGAAATGATTAAATAATGCATAAATTTCACTTATTTCAGAAAAATTTTGTAAAAAAATCTAATTATATTTAGCACATGTATAGTTTGAATTTCGAACTGTTCTATCAAGAAAACAAGTGATGATCAATATTCAAAACACACATTTCCTGTTAATGAGGGATTGTAAATCCGAAAATGAAATGAGGTGTGTTAATCTGATATGCATAGTATTTATAATCCTTCCAAACCTTAAACCATTAGAAAAACTAACCTTTCGGAATAATAAC
>JZLH01S0523518.1:13434-26557 GCA_001188425.1 Eucidaris tribuloides
CAAAAAGTATAGTTTGTATATGTAGATGACAACTCATTACACCTTGTCAGTATTAGTCAGTGGCTTAATTGATGTATATTGCTGAAAAGCACACTTTCAGCCTTAGAAAATGTTGGTTTTACTCTTTTTGATTTTTAGATGTGGTGATACAGGCTGTGACAAAATATGTTAAAAATTGTGTTGCGATTTGTTACAAAAACATTAATTACACTAATTAAAAAAACAATTTATTAAACCTAACTAACAAATTTTAGAGGTTAAATAGTAGATTATTGTTTAATAAATGGATCAGTAGAGTCTCTTTAAAAATTTCAACCAAAATGTAGCCCTGAAGTGAACATACTTGTGTGTCCTTACATGCAGTACTATCATGCTTCATAACGTGTACAAGTCAATGGCAAGCATAAGCTACACCAGTAATTAATTAAGTAAGTAATGACCTAGAAGACAATTAATTTCATTTTACTATTGAGAATTGTGAAGTACAACATGTGTCAAGTTAGTCAGATGCATATCATAACTCCAAGATAGCTTATCTGCTGCAAATAGTAAGAAAAACAAAAGAGTACTCGTGAATTTGCAATTTCTCCATAGAGATTGTACACACTCCTCCACCGCTTATCCTCCACTGCTTATCCACCAGATTTACCATCGTTAACATTTTTGCATTTTTCACTAATTAAACAAAGTGTCATACAAGATTGTTACTCAGATTTCAAAAGCTGAGTAATTTTGCTGTAGAATGAGCCCAAATTCATCATAATTGGATAAAGAATAGCTCTGGGACAACAAGTTGAATGAAGAAGAGGACTAAAAAAGGTAACACCACCAGGTATTTGGGGGTCCCACCATATAACACATGACCATGTACACTGGCCAGCCATATGTAAGTACACGCTTTTCACGATATGCCAGTGCACACTCCACCTCAGGTCTGGTCATCTCAAACTTTGTATGGCCAACAAAGTTCGAGCTGACCACTAATCACTAGTAATGAGTAAAAAATTAACAAGTCACTGGTGGCGAGTTGACTGTCGTCAGTTCTACTTTGTTACCAGCATCATTGTGTATCAGATTTGTTGACAACTTCTAAAATTTATCTGTTTACAAATTGCGTTCAGGATTCGCACGCCAAAAAACGGCAAAATGAATTAAATCAGCTAAAATCATTTTCAATCTGAATATTAGTATAAAATGAACCTTCTCATTGAACATTTGGGTAGAATACTTGGTTTTGGTGAAAATCTGGATGGTTAAACTCCAAAATTTGCAAAGTGACGGGGCCTGTGTCTTTACAATTCAGTTAGTTCCAAACTTGTCCAATCTGTCAAAGGTCATGCAGAATTCAGCATCTTGGCCACATCAGCGTATGAAGTCAGCCACTGATCACAGTTTTCACGTGGTCATGCAAACGTACACATAACTGTGTTCTGCAATTTGAGCAAAATTTAAACTCGCATACGGAAAGAACAATATTCTGGTAACATGTCGTTATTAGTTTTTTGTCATAAAACAACAGGTTCATGACGTATGGATCTCAAACTTTCAACACACCATTTGTAAGTACTTAAAGATTGTGTCAGGGATGTGCAAGTCCATTACTTCCCTTCATTATCAATACCTAACGGTAGTTTAGTAGTTACAAATGGTGTGTTGAAAGTTTGAGATCCATACGTCATGAATTTGTTGTTTTATGAGAAAAACTAATAACGACATGTTACCGGAATGTTGTTCTTCCAGTGAGTTTAAATTTTGCTAAAATTGCAAATCGCGGTTATGTGTACCGTCGCAAGACCAGCGGAGCGCACTGATTGGTTAAACGGCTAACCTCCGCGCGACCTTCGGCTAACAGCTGATCAGACAATTTTGGAAAGGCCCGTGCACGTCAACGTCATGGATTTTTTTTTAAAGACTTCAGAGTCATTTGAAAAGGGATGACGTTTAACCGTCCAGATTTTCACCAAAACTCAATATTTTACCCCAAGTCTCTATGATAGGTGTTTACTTATATTAATCTTCACATTGGATATGATTTCAGATGATTTCATTCATTTAGATGTTTTTTGACGTGCAAATCAATGACACAATCTTTAAATATTGTTTGGTAATGCTAGTTGAGGGAAGTGATGGACTTGCAAATCCTGAACTCAATATTTAAAAAAAAAAATAATCAGAGGAATCTGTCAGTGAAAGTTGGAAAAAAAAATCAATCAAATAAAGACCAGATTTTAGCTCACCTGAGCCAAAGGCTCAAGTGAGCTATTGTGATCGCTTTTCGTCCGTCGTGCGTCTTTCGTCGTTCGTCGTGCGTAAACTTTTACACATTTTCAGCTTCTTCTTCGAAATGCATGATTGGATTTGGCCCAAACTTGGCAGGAATGGTCCTTAGGGGGTGGGGATTCAAGGGTCCTCAAATAGTGCACCTGGTCCCCCTAGGGGCCCAGGGGCAGGGCCCTAAATGGCCAAAAGTAGGTAGTTTTCAAACATCATCTTCTCTAGATCCAGAAATAGTATAGTTAAGCCACTTTGTGTGTAGATACCTCTATGTGCTGAATTAATGTTCCTCATGACAATGCCCAGGGTGGCCCCATTTTTTGGGGGGTAGGGCCCTATAGGAATAATTCACATTCACATCAATGGATTTAAATCAAACTTGGTGGGAATGATCCTCAGGGGGAGGGGATAGAGGGTTCCTGGAATGGTACACCAGGTGCCCCTGGGGGCCCAGGGGGCAGGGCCCAAAAGGGCCCAAACTAGGTAACTTTCTAACCACAAGTCCATTTGTAACCAAACTTGGGTGGTAGGTGCAAAACAGGGACCTCAATGTTAAATTGGGGTCAAGGTCACATAAGTAGGTCAAAGGTCAAATGTTAAGATACTAGGGCGTGCCTTGTTTTTATAAAAACGGATGTTAGAATTTAATTTAACTTTGCAAAATCAGCTATATGGCAAGGGGATGCAAAGTTTTCCAACTGGTTCATTTGGCTATGTTGGTACCTATAGATATCAGGTTCCAAGGGCCAAAACTATATGTAACTGATGTTTTTTATATGGGCGCCATAGAGGTTTGCGAGACCTCAGGTGAGCGTCGTGCCCCCCGGGGCTCTTGTTATTTCTTTAACATTGTTGCAAATTTGACTGTCACTGCGAGCATCCTTTCATTGAATTGAATGTTTATTCCTGAAAATAATTCACTCAAGAAATCCTGTCAAAAAGTTTCAGGTATACACATACATTTGGTACAGAGATGAAATATAATATGTTTCTTCAGAGAAAATATAACATTTAGTGATATTTGTAGTAAAAAAAAAAAATTGGAGAGTTGCTCACACAGGGCAATGCATTGTTAACAATTCAAGTGTATTCACACTTGCCATATTTTCCCTGTAGAACCTATGATGTGAAGTGTCTTTTTTATTTGATTTGATATGATTTGGTTTGATTTGATTTGATTTGATTTGATTTCTTATGATAATTCCAGTTTTTCTACACCATGGCCAGCACCAAGTCTTCCAATATTATTGTCCTGGGTCTTGCACAAATTATGGTAAGTCTTATTGGGTATCTGGTAGGACACAAATTCTGTGTAAACTCAATAGTGTTTGTGCCTTTTTGCCAGGCACAAGATGGTCTATGTGACTGCCATTGTCACAGACATAATTTGACATAGCAGAACTGCCAACTAGTATGTTTTTTCATCATTCAAATTAAGAAAATACAATATTTTAAACCAAAATATGTTTTCTCTTAAGATTGATAGGCTTAGTTGATATATGTAATATGCCTATTTTTGTACCAAAATGTGTGTGTGTGGTTTTTTTGCCTTGAAAATATAATTTAACCCTGATTTTAACTGGCTAGTTCAGACCGGTTTTACTGGGGGGGGGGGGGGGGGGGGGGGGGGGGGGCGGGGGGTTCTCAATTGACCCGCCCCCCCCCCCCCTTCAGATCTCGCCAGCGATCGCCGCGAAAATTTGCATGCGCATAGAGCCGGATGTAAACTACACGACTGTAAAGTAAAATTTTCAAACAAACTATTTTTTCTATTTTTTAAGTAATTAATTATGCAAATAAGTTCATGAAATTATGTGTTTTTGCCTATAACTCACTGATAATAGCTAGTAGAATACTAATTTTTAGTGAAAATATTCATTCTGACATTTCTCACAATTATCTACAAAAATTTTGCCGAATTGGAATTAATTTATTATGTATTTTATTGTTTGTGAATTTCTTATGTATATCTTTGTTTTTTCGACCTTTTGTTTTCTATTGTTTTTTCAGTGAAATTTGTTGGGGACACTTTTGCAATCATAAACAGCATAAAATTAATTCATTTCAACCAGAAAAAGCAAAAATAATCATACGTTTATGATATTTGGCTGAAAACACAATTTCTATTGATTTTGTACATGAAATCACGTTTTTGAGCAAATTTGGGGTTGACATGCATGTATGAAAAGTCACGCAGCGCATACGGTATGTCCGATTTTCGCGAAAACGGTCTCAAAAGATGCATAAGACTTGAAAGTAAAAAGTCAGTGAGCAACGCGGTAAAAAAAATTTGCGCGGCGGCATGGTCGCGAAATTCGTCGAGGGGGGGGTCAATTTGACCTACCCCCCCCCCCCCAGTTAACATAGGGTTAATTGTGCATCAGTTTGTTTTTTGGTCAGCAGATGTTGGCAGCTGTACGATCGATTTTTATCTGAACACTACAAAAGGTTGTAATAATTAATTAATTGTGCTTTAAAGTAATTTTTTATTATTATTATTATGGCACAAGGAAAAATGTTTCAAATTTTCCAATAATATAATTTTTTTTTCTTTTGAATTCTTTTCTTCCCTTTTAAGAGAAATATTAGTCCATAATAATTGATTTCTAAATCTGTAGTTTTGAGAAGACATTTATATAATTCCATCTTTTCGAATTTCAAAGATGATATGAATTACAATTATAATTTGATGTCAAATTTTCAATTTCAAGTATCTGTTTTTCAGAGGATCTCAGTCTTTTAAACTGTTGTGATCCTAAAGTTTGATATGCATTGATAGTTATGCTAGAAATAAAGGCAAATAACAAAATTGGGAAAAGGTGCTCGTTGTAATTCATTTCACGGCCATCCAAGTTTACAATATTCTGATAGTGTGCAGTCTATTTTATTTGAAACTTTCAGAATTGGCACCATACCATAGATGTACACTGCGTATCGTATAATTTTACTGCTTTCACTTTTTGTTCTTTTTGTGGCGACAGGTTACATTAATTGGTACCAAGCTCATTCGCAGAAATTAAAAGTTGCGATATTTGACTGTCCTGTTCACACTGCAATGTAAAATCACAATATGTCAGCACTTGAGAAAACTCATGATTTTTTCAGTTCCACAATGCACATATGCAATGGGTATGTTTAGCTGATCCCAGCTAGCACTTTGATTAAATAACACTGCGCGAGGCAGTGCGTTATTGCAAGAAACTTTTTGTGCGCATGCATTAATCTGGAAGAACCAAAATCATGTGACGAAAATCAGGATTTTTTGCAGGGAATGTTCTCACTCCCTAAGAATCTTTGCACGAAGTTAGAAAAATTGCACTCTAGTATGCAATTTTTCTTGCAATGTTTTGGGCAAGTTTTTGCCAAGTTGCTTCCCAATTTTTACTGTAAAATTGTGTTTTTGCTAAATCACAATCTTTTGACTGGTGGTGTGAATGGTCCTATTATCCCAAACTTTCTCTGATTCTTGACCATTTTGTTTCCTCCCTCCCTCTACAGGGTATGTATTTCGTGTCCTCTGTTCTCCTGATGCGGATGAACGTCCCGCCGGAATATCGCATGATAATCACCGAAGTCCTGGGCGATCTCCAGTTCAACTTCTACCATCGCTGGTTTGACAACATGTTCCTGATCAGTGCCCTCTCCAGTATTGCGTTCCTGTACCTCGCCCACAAACAGGCTCCCGACAAGACCGTCGGCTCCACGTGATCTTCATTGACTCTGTTGTATCCAAGGCCGGCCTCGGTCTCTGTCTCGGTCTGAGTCACCTGTACAAACCCTATGGAAATTGAACATTTTGGAGCAGTCTCGGTCTCAGTTCAAGTCACTGGTACAAAACCTATGGAAAGTTTGCATTTTGTAGTGGCCTCGGTCTCGGTTCGAGTCACCTGTACAAACCCTATTTAAAGTTAGCCTTTTGGAGCAGCCTCAATCTCAGTCCGAGTCACCTATACAAACCCTATGGAAAGGTTGTTTGGAGCGGCCTCAGTCTCGGTTTCGGTTTGAGTCACCTGTACAAACCCTATGGAAAGAAGGTTTGGAGTGGCCTCAGTCTCGGTCTCGGTTTA
The DNA here is from genome assembly GCA_001188425.1 of Eucidaris tribuloides. Taxonomy (NCBI): domain Eukaryota; kingdom Metazoa; phylum Echinodermata; class Echinoidea; order Cidaroida; family Cidaridae; genus Eucidaris; species Eucidaris tribuloides. The sequence continues at coordinate 19,776 of JZLH01S0523518.1, forward strand.
GTCGCTTGTACAAACCCTATCTAAAGTTAGCCTTTTGGAGCAGCCTCAGTCTCGGTATCGGGTCTTGGTCAGAGTCACTTGTACAAACCCTATGGAAAGGTTGTGTTTGGGGGCTGCCTTCCAGCCTTGGTCTTCTCGGATATGTGACTGTCTTGGTAGTATCAATATGGTGGGTTCACAATACAACGTAATGTAATCTTGCGACACCAGGGATGAATCATTTTCTCGAAATGCGATATGGGAAAAACTCAACGTAATAACTTCCAATTAATGCGCAACAGCATAACCAAAACAATCATGTTTCAGGACACCGTGGACAAGACGGGATGGACTTGAAAAAACGAGGGGGGGATTTGGGGACAAACGTTACAGACCTAAACTACATTGCGTGCAAACAGGGCTGTTGTGCCCACATAGAGCACAATGTAAACGTGGCAAAACCAAGCTGAATGATAGCATTGAAGCTGGATTGCGAGCTAGCTACCGTGATGTCAACCTACAAGATAATGGTTGCGGCTTGTTAGGGGAGCTGCGATTTGGGAAACCCCTGTATTATTCTATCCCCAACCACGATGGCTGTAGTAACTACGTTTATATGCATAGATGAAATATCTATTGAAACTGTTTGAAACGTTCGGCACCAGCTCCAGCTTACATCCATGTGTAACTGCAGAATGTGAAGAATTCTAAAAATCTGTAAGTAGCAATGTCAAGAAATACCAGGAATGTTTTTTGCATCCAGTATTTTTGTGAATCTGGACTTGTCCATAGCGACTGTAGGAACTGTAATATATGTGGGTTTATATTTTCTACACTGATTAACCCCCTCTTTACCGTTACACCCAAACTTGATCAACTTTGCAGGTGATATTCTGAGAGTAATACTGGAAGGATGTAAAGCCACAGCCTAACAATGACCAGTTTAAAAAAATGTGAGCTGCATAATGCTCCATGCTCCAAGTGTCTTTGATAAGGTCTAAAAAGGAAACCCTGAAAACTTGTCCGTCGAAATGAATATTTAGTGCTTTAAAGAAGTGAAAATCTACGAGTACTCAGTTTGAAAAAAATTGAGTCTTAACCTTGAAATTTAAAGCATATGATAATATATGGCATATTGCTGCATAGACTTATTGTGGCATGCCAATTTTTGAATTTCAAGGTTATGAATCCAATTTCTCCATTTAAAAAGTACATAATTGTATTTCTCATGTAGGAAAACATCTGATTAGACACCAGAATCATCAAAATTGGTCAAAGTACCATTTTGACCTGATATCGAAAGTGCGTTGACCTTTTCATATTTTGGGCTGTAGCGCCCTCATTTGACATCGGATACATAATAAAGTATACATTTATGGAATCCTTGTGAGTAGAGGAGTAATTTGATATGTATGTTGACACTATTTAGACAACTTTGATGTTTGACCCCTGTGTGAACTTTAATTGACCCCTACCCAAAATGCCCAGAAGTTCGAAGCGGCCAGCCCAAGTCAGAAATGTTCAAACTCCATCAGGGAACCCGAAACCACTTTCAAACCTTTGTTCCCAGACTTTGGTCACAGGAGCTACAGGCTGGTCCTCTACTATCTAATTAATATTTTTTTTTGTTCTGCATTTTTAACATGCTGTACTGAGTCCCCTTCGCTATACAGGGTGGCTCAGAAAGAATGCTACAGCTACGATCACTAATTTCTTCAATATCATCTGCAATATGTCATTGTTTTTTTGTTTCAGCGGTTAGAACATTCTTTTTCCAACAATATGATATCATGATCATTGATTTTGAGTCATTCGTTTGGGTCCTGAGGCCATTTTTTCGAGGCAATGTCGTTTCCCAAATTTGCCAATTTTTCATCAGCGGCAGTCATCCGAACACCGAAATATTCTCACGTCTCAGCGTGCCATACCAGACAAACCACGATGACAATAGAGATGTAGCTCACATCATCGTCTTCATGAAAGCGAGGGCATTCCTGCCCTTTGTCTCGACGGAGCTTAATCTATGGCATGTGTTACCTAAGAATATCCCAGTATTCTGATGATCACTAGAGTTTAATAAATAGCAAATTTCGGAAATTGCATTGCCTCAGAAAAATAGCCCTAAGATCCAAACACCGCAATCAAAATTAATGATCATGGTATCATTTTGTTGGAAAAAGAATGTTCTAACCCATGAAATAATCACCGACGACATTTTGAGAATGATTTTGAAGAAATTAACATCGCATGTGTATCATTCTTTCTGGGCCACGCTGTACATTATAACTCAATTTTGAAAAAAATGTCAGTTATGCCCTTTTGTCATGGGGGGCAGAATACATGATCATTGAAATAAAATTGCTGTTCAGTGAGCTTGAGAGGAGTCTATCTGAAAGCATGGAGGTAGAAAGAGACCTCTGTGCAACAGTTAATTTTAGGTGTATTTTTTCTAATTTCAAGGTAATTACTGATCTTCAGATTTCACTGGTATGTCCTTCATGAATAGTCTGAGGGCATGAAGGATGTTTTGGAATGTTCCTTGATGGGTGCAATGAGGTTTTTAAAGTGATAATCCGTGAGTGACTGGTTTTACTCATTTTTCCCTACAGACTGTAGTGTAAGAATAAGCCATCCGGTGAACATTTAACCCATTGAAATTCAACCACAGAATATGATCAAACCGACGTAAACGTATAATTTATTCATCTAAGCATGCTCAAGTGACATGGTAGGCCCAAATCTGACCAGTCCGCAATGAATTCAGACTTTTCTGTATCTCTTTGGAAAAACATGTATATTACACAGGTATGTCAGATACATACAGAAAAACAATAAGTTCCAAATCTAAGCATACTCAGAGAGATATTGGTGATTACTTCTATGAAATAAATGCAGTGATGCATGCACTGCTTGCAACCAGTTAATATCTCCCCAGAGGATGACTCCCACCTGAAGGACAACTCCCCCGGAGAACAACTCCCATAGAGAATAACCTCCCCCCCCCCCCCACAACTCCCCCAGAGGACAACTCCCCGAGGACAACTGCCCTTGGAGTTTTACCATGTTTCCCATCTAAAAAGTCTGATTTACCTTGGGAGAATTGTCCTCAGGGGAGTTGTCCTTTAGGGGAGTTGTCCTTTGAGGCAGTCATCCTCCTTTGGACATGTCCCCCATGGTAGCTGTCCTCTAGGGGAACAGAGACGTCTTCCTGGGGGCATTGTCAGGTGGGAGTTATCCCGGGGGAGTTGTTCTCTATGGGAGTTGTCCTCCAGTGGAGTTGTCCTCCGGGGGATTTGTCCTCTGGGGGAGTTGTCCTCAGGGGAGTTGTCCTTTAGGGGAGTGTCCTTTGAGGAGTCCTCCTCCTTTGGACATGTCACCCATGGAAGCTGTCTTCTAGGGGAATGGAGACGTCCCCCTGGGGGCATTGTCAGGTGGGAGTTATCCCGGAGGAGTTGTTCTCTAGGGGAGTTGACCTCCGGTTTAGTTGTCCTCTGGGGTAGTTGTCTTCTGGGAGAGTTGTCCTCTGGGGGAGTTGTCCTCTGGGGGAGTTGTCCTCTGGGAGAGTTGTCCTCGGGGGAGTTGTCCTCTGGGGGAGTTGTCCTCTGGGGGAGTTGTCCTCTGGGAGAGACATCCTCCAGTGGAGTTGTCCTCTGGGGTATTTGTCCTCTGGGGTAGTTGTCCTTGGGGGAGTTGTCCTCTGGGGGAGTTGTCCTCTGGGGGAGTTGTCTTGATATGTATTCGTGCACCAGGTGACAGCCCTAAGTTTGGTTTACAACGGTGTCCCTTTAAAATGGTTAGGTACCCTTAAAAAATGGCATATTGACTTTTACCATGGACTTCAGTGGACAAACATAGCTGAATCCTAATGTAGCCACCTTTATACAGACAAAATGGTTATCGCTTGTCTCTGATCTTGTTTGTTCACAGTCTCGAGAGGTTATTGTCAAACATTGATGGAAAAGAGGGGAGCCAATCCCGCATTTTGTAATGTGCAATACCTGCAGACGTGAAAATAACTGCTAGAATTGTCATACTCCCCTAAGATGCAGATCCCTCGTTTAATAATGGAACAGTCCAAACATTATGAAGGAACTGCTGTATAACATTTGAAGTTCAATTTGTAAAGAATAGACTGTGAAATATGTAGAAATTATGCTTCCAAGAAGTGCAACTTCCCAACCCAAACTTGGATTAATGGAGCAATCCAGTGCGGTCAAGTATGTAAGAAATTGGCACGGTTCATTCCTGGGAATAGGGTGTGGTCGCAAGTTTTGAGTGGGAGGGAGTGTCATGTGAGCACTTATAGAATTGATGTGACATAAGTATTTGAATAATTTCTTTTAATGGTGCATCTCTTTCTTTATTTGCATACATGTATCTGCAGCTCATTGTTTCTGCATGAAAACTTAAAGACCTGAAACATTGTGGAAGCTCCATTCAAAAAATTTTCAAACTTTGCCATTAGACATATCTAACAGTGTTCCAGTGGACAAATAAACACCCTACAACAAGAAACTTAAGACAGTTATGCTGTCACTTCTAAAATATGTATATATTAGCACAGGAATTATTGTCAGCTGACAAAAATTCTGCAACACAGCAGTCTAAGGGCGAAACTGGAATGGTCGCTCAATGATTTTCACTGTTCATGATGATGGTTTGAACTACATTTTTTTCAGGGCTTCATTATTAGACCTTGTCAGAGGCACTGGTAGTGTAGGGAATCATGTAGCTCAGTTTGTTTAAACTGGACACATGTTTTACGATGCCTTTAAAAAGAAATGCATACTGATCTCGTCAAAACGGGGCATTCCTAGTGTGACGTCTGGTATGCCATTACCATTCTCCCGAAATCAGATCAAACAGAATATACTCCGGCTGTAACCAGTTGTCGGGGAATTGTACTCACAATGTGGCTTTCCGCTTGGATAAATAACAAATAAGCATTTGTTAACCCTTGTCTGGGAGTATAATGAGTATGTCTGTAAAATATGTAATGAAATCCAGTATGTACCCAGAGTCAATTACGTTATGCTCTACTTGTGATTTGAGTGACTGCACAACTGAAATAATAAATGAATAAAATTATGGTGTTTGAATTTTTTTACAGAAGACTGAACCAGCATAATTCTTGTCCCCCAAAATAAACATGCAAGTATAATAGGTAATCAAAAATAATGATTAATAATTCAAGGTTATATTCAAATTATCTACCAGCAACATGCAAATATAATGCATATAGATAATTTTAGATTGAAGTAGATAGATCTTAAAAAAAAAAAAAAAAAACATTGTTGGAGCCTTTAATTTAAAATTGTTCAAAACTTTGATATCTGAGCTATATAGTAGTGTTTTGAATTGGACAAATAAACACCCTTAGATACAAAAGTTTGGAAATTTATGCTGCCAATGACAGATATGAGAGAGTAAACACATTATACTCGGCCCGCGAGTTAAAAAATAGCCTACGATCTACACACAGTAAAGTCTATGGCGAGAAAATGGGCAGGTGAGTCGGTCAACTTACGATTTTTCACTTTTTTATAAAGCACTAAATAATCATTTCTTGACAATACAAATTTTTTTTCAGCGCGCTTCATTTTTAGACCTTATCAAAGCACTGGTATCATGGCGAAATATGTCATTTAGATTTTTTTAACTGTGGTAAATGATGCAGTTATTTGGTACCCCGCGGGTACCAAGTAGCGAAATCCGCCCATTTTGTTTGAATTATTTATTTATTTTCGCACTGTTACCCTGCCGGCTTACAAAATTATGTAAAAGTTATGTAATAAGGGTGAAAATAACCACATTTAGCCTTTCATTTTTACCCATTTTTTCGTTAAGTTTATGCGCTTTTTTGTTGCTGCCCACTTGCCCACAAGCCTCTGCATAATTCCACTGATGTTTCAGCCGATCATAACTGAAGAAAAAAGTATTTTTTAACACATAGGGGTGCTGCACAACGCGGTACCCCGGGGTGTTATGGCGTGGTGCATCAAATGTTAGTCAGTGGCTTTAAGGCAATTGTTCAAATTACATGTACACAATTTGTACCTACAAATTTGTATACATGTGCTTGTAACAAATTGTTTGTCATACTAAAGGGGATAACAAAATTCTGGTAAATATAATTGCTAGAAATATTGTTCATATTGTTGTAGTGGTTGAACTAGTAAAGTACAGAGACTATACAGGGTGGCCAGAAAGAATGCAACACGTGCAATTGTTGATTTCTTCAACCTGATCACCAAAATTTCCTTGGTTTTTATTTCAATGGTTAGAATATTATTTTTCCCACAAAATGATACCATGATCATTGATTTTGAGTAAGGCATTTTTCTGAGACAATATCATTTCCCAAACGTACTATTCTTCAATTCCAGCAATCCTCAGAATACCTAAATATTCTTGCAAGACGGCGTGCCATAGAATAAGCTGCGCAAAGCAACTGCAATGACAATGTGAGCTATACCTCACACTGTCTTCCATATGAAAGTGTGGGCAGTCATGCTCTTTGTCTGTGCAGCTTATTCCGTGGCAGGCCGGGATGCAAGAATATCTTGGTTTTTTCAATAATCGCTGGAGTTGAACAAGTAGCAGATTTCTGAAACAACATTGCCTCAGAAAAATGGCTTGTGATCCAAACACCTTACTCAAAATCAATAATCATGGTATCATTTTGTTAGAAAAGAAAATGTTCTGACCAATGAAACAAAACCATTGACAGTTTGCCCATCATGTTAAAGAAATTAAAGATCACAAGACAGTGTTTTGTTCTTTCTGGTCCACCCTATAGAATA
>JZLH01S0523529.1:0-11491 GCA_001188425.1 Eucidaris tribuloides
AGCACACAGACATATACATGCATACATAAACCATCAAACAGAAATCTATAGGAAAATAGGGAGTATTTGGGGAAAATATTATTAACTGTTTAAGTTATTACTAGTAAAGCTACATTTAAATTAATAGATACACTTTAAAAGTATTATTGCGAGGGGGGGTTCCGCTGAAAGTGTGAAATAGTATATAAAAGATCATCATCGTAGCCAATGTAAAATAAGATGATCATCAACATAAAAAAATAGTGGGAATATAATATAGATAAAATATAAATACTTAGATATGGAGAAATAGTTTAACAAGTAAATCAAGTCTTAAATGAATAGATTACAGTTTGCAGGTTGTAAGAAAGTGGTTTCAAGGTGTTACAGTACTTTGAGCCATCTAAAATTGTGTCTTTATGTATAATAACTTTGTATTTAAATAGGTTAAAGTAGAATCCACAAGATAACGTGGTTGAGGTTATACTGTATATATGACATTAATTCTTTATCAAAAGTATTTGCAAAGCATGTCCAACGTGTGGCATGCTTTGTGCATTGATTAAATGTGGAAACCTGTATTATGTTGATCTTCGGCGGCATATTTTAAAGAGAACGATTCATCAATCCCATTTACGGTACTAAAATGATAATGAGAAGATCATGCACCAAATTGCTTGCAACAGTGATTGTGAACTCGAAATGGGTCCCCTTGCCAAAGCCGTCAGGTCAGTGGCGTACCGTGGGTCAACTCATTGGGGGGGGGGGGCACCCAGTCGCTCACCCAAATTGCATTTTCAGATGATGAATTAAATGCGCCATGTACGCCAAGCGTATAGTGTATACTGAAATTTTGTAATAAATCGGCATTTTCATGGCTATTTTTACAGGAAATGTGTGTTTGCGTGTAAGTCTTGATTAGTTAAGAAAAAATTCCGCGAGCGAGCGTAGCGAGCGAGCGGTTTTGAAAATTTTGAAAAGTGCAAGAAGAAAACTCGCCTTTTGTGTTTTGTCTTTTCTCAATAAATCAAGAATACTATTTAAAAGCTCAATGTAGCACAAATGAATGTGCAAGTGACGCAAATCACACCATTTCATGTTTATTTTTAGCAGAAGAATATTGTTTGCAATGCATGTCAGTGAACATTCCGCGAGCGAGGCGGTTTGAAATATGTTTGAAAAGTGCAAGAAGAAAACTCGCCTTTTGTGGGTTTCTTCCTAAGTAAATCAGGAAAATTTAAAACTGCAATTAGCAAAAATGGGAATTGTGCAGTGAGGCAAATGCAGCATTTCCATGTTTATTTTTTACGAGAGATATGTGTTTGCAATATTTCATGCTTAGTCAAGAAATACATTCCGTGAGCGAAGGCGTAGCGAGCGAGGCGGGTTTGGAAAAGTTTTGAAAAGTGCAAAAGAAAACTAGTCATTTTTGAGTGTGTGTTCTTTCTAGTAAATCGAAACAATTTAAAACTGAAAGTGTGGCACCAAATGGACATTTGTAAATGTTTATTCGGGTTCGTATAGCTCCATTAATTTCAAGGGGAGAGGGCAAGATGAAGAAAAGGGATTTTCGACGAAGTGGGCCACTGATAACCTATTTTTTTGGCTGGGTATAGGGGCTTGACCATCTTCTAACGGTGGAAATTTCATGGGGTTAGACATCCAGCCTATAATCCCAAGTGGGGGTCAGGGGGCGGAGCCCCTGAATTCTCAGTCTACTAAAAGTTCACGGAAGGCCATTTGGATTCTCTCAACCTCCCTTTTTTCGTTCTAAGGCATAGTCAATTACAGCTAAGAAATCCCCCGCTTTTCAAAACCTTGCACCTATGTTCCAAGCTATCAACATTATTTTAATTCTTAAATCCTGATTGGGAGTTATTTCTAATTGTACTACTTTTTGGGTCAGGGCGGCGAGCCCGCTGAAGCCCAATATTAGTCGCAACAATTATTGAGCCTCATTTCTGACCAATTCGATCACACATATTTGTGAAATGAACAGTTCAATAACTAATAAAAACCACCCCCTTAACCTTTTCAATTTCCGTATCGGAATAGTTTTGTATTAGTTCAGTAATAAGTGGAATAGTTATGGGGTCCCAGGGGCGAGCCCTGAAAAATTCATGAGTTTTCAAGCAGTTTAGAGTAATACGCCTCTATTAGACGCTTTTTAATGAACATTGTTATTTCAAAACATGATAATACCTCTTGTGAAAAAAAGTGTACCTTCAGCATGCAGGAGGACATACCACAGGCTGACGCAACCCCGCTCGGCTGCCTGTTATTCCATTCATATACCGCTTCTATCCTGATTTGAAATTTAAATGGCTTAGGACTCTCATTTAATTTTTGATACTTAGGATGCAGAAAAACACACATGGCAAAAGTATGTCCCACGCAGCGTGATGATTGGAGAGGAAATTTGCAACACCTACACAATTGTTTGATTTGAATAAGCGTACATCTGGCAATAGCATCTACTATCTTGGTTTGAAGTAAGTTTATATACTGAGTAAAGGCCTTGCGAAACATACAGATTAACTTGTATCTCCATAATCTACTCTCAAAGGTATTAGAGCCAATGCTAACTCGGTCGCCCCAGCTCTTTTTCTTTTCTTTCCTTTTTCTTTCGTTTTTTTTTTGCCGCCGATTGGGGGGTGCACGTGCCCCCCGTGACCCCCCCCCCCCGTAGTTACGCCACTGCGTCAGGTGGTTGCAGTTTTGACAAGTTTTACATAATTTTATTTCCTGAGCGGCACCTGGGTAGAAAACTGAAAGTAGGTGATCATCCAATAATTCCTTGATATCAGCTACGTGTATTTGGGAGAGATTAAATCAGGGGTTCCATTTAAAAAAAACTCACAGTGTATTCTGTCTTTCAAAATTATTACACTTTTTTCAGATTTGTGCCTACACATTTTGACGTGTACGCTATAAAATATATTTGTTAATCAAAATATCGGCAATTTGTAATTATCGAGGTGAAATTAAAGGACCTAAACTTTATTAAGATGGGAATAAGAGTAAGAAAGGGTTGGTCAAAGTGAGGACACGTTCCTGTATTTTCAAAACAAAAGCATTCTTGTACATAAGGAAATCTGTGTAAAATTTGATTTGTAGATCTTATTATCAAAATAATAAACCTATTTAATCTGGGTATCACTCAAGATACATACTTCGCACTCAACAAATGAAGAGCTTATATATAGTTCCAAAAGGCGCAAAATCCACTTTAGTAACTTCGGAGAAAAATTCATCTATCTGCCTGATTTGTTCAGTCGTCTATGAAAAAATGAAATTAAACCCGAGATATTTCGTACTTGCTCGTGGAAATTGACTTCCAATTTTGGACTGTATCAAGCTAAGTAGGTAGCATATATTTGTTCATCAAAATATCGGCATTTGTAATTATCGAGGTGAAATTAAAGGACCTAAACTTTATTAAGATGGGAATGATGGGTTGATATTAATAACTCATTCTAGGTAAAAATTGATTTAGCGCTTTTTGGAACTAAGATCTTCAAATAAACGTACTCCTTGTGATAATTTTTACCACTAAACGATAGTATCAGTACTTCAATCATCATAAATTCGCCGTTAGCTTCTACAAAGTATATCCCACTAAATTTGTCATGACTTGTTGGAAACGGGCGCAACGCAAGGGGCAGAGGGAGTGACCCGACCCCCCCCCCCCCATTGTGTTCAAAAATCAAAATAACATGAAGTTTACTGTTTTAGCTAAAATGTTGTTGCTCCTCCTTCTTATAGTAGTTGATTTGACTATTAAAAAAAAATGTCAGTCAATATTGCTTTTTCGTCGTCGTCGTCGGCTCCCCGCCGCCTGCTTGTCGGATGATATTTGGCTTGCTGTTTGGCAAGTAAGAAAAATTTGGCTGGCAAAATTTTACCGACGGATTTCACCACTCCTAAGATTTTACCCTGGCGCCGACCGTGGTTGGAAACCAACAATTAGAGCAGGACTCTACACTAACCCTTCCACATTTACAAGGGGCTAGTTGAGGAGTAAGATCATCTTCTGTTTTTCATAATGTTTTTGTACACTAAAACTCGTGTTATTTTAATATTGTCACTTTGTCATTGTAATATACGTTGTAAATGTATCATCACTGTAAAAATAAAACGACCGTAATATAGCACATCTTTTAATTGTGTTTATCTGTTTATTTTTGTTTACTTTACATGGTATGCCTCCAAGTAAAAAAAAAAATATGTGTCTTAATGAGAGCAAATAAGATAGAATATAGTTTACAAAAATCAACATACATAACAACAGCACAAAACGTGCCATGAATAATATACACGTTAAAACAATTACACGGGATATGTTTTCAAAAACTTCTTTTTCATGAGCAAACAGTAGAATAAGGGCTGAATATATTTCAAAGGCAACAGACAAAACTAAGGAATAATCTGGCACACTCTCCTCCTTTGCAGATGTGCAAATCATTCCACTAGACCGTCGTTCTTATCTATTTAACGATTCCGATACCTTTCCGGCTTAGTCTACATACGATTGCCATCACTAGAACAACAAAAAAAGACTTCTGATTATTTCTCGAATAAAAGTTAAAAGCTGATAAAAAAAATTGGCATAATTTGCATAAAACAAACGGATGCAGACCTACCTATTGTATTTGGCTGATATTGTTTTTTTTTTTCTCTAGAATAACCTGTAATGGGTCGAGCAAACATAAGCTGTCCATGATAGCGATCAGAAAATACGAGGGGAGGGGGAAAGGTTCATAGCCTGACTAAGAAGAAGATATGCTACTGCAATCAAACTAGTAATGAATTAAATTCAACCTTTTCTGATATTGCATTGTTTCTTTTCACATACCTATCTTTTTGTGGTAAAAATGATTTTACATTGGCAGTTGAGGTAAATGAAAATTTTCATTTTTGGCAGATTTTTTTATGGCAAAGACTTGCCTTCCCAGACATTCGTCACCGTTTCAAAACTTGAAATGCTGAAATCACTTAAATCTGGTTACCACTGTTGAAAATACAACTTCATAAAGTTAATGGCTTAATGAAGCAGAGAGACAGGAAAGAGTCTCAAGAAGAGCCTAGAAAGAACCCAAAAAGATGACCCCTTTCCGAAAGGGCAAGTGTCTGCCATTAAACTCTGCCCAAAACCAAAAACCAAGTGCTTTATGAGAACGTTTATATATCGGGGGCTTCATTGTATAATCAATTGCCTTTACAGGTTCGAAACTCTACCACGGTAAATTTATTCAAACTTAACATACAAAATTATATTTAAGCAGTGTTCACAATATGTTTATCAAAATGATATTACTAGAATAATCAAGAAGAGAAAAACTGGGGACTTTTTGTTTTGGTGTGTTTTTTGTGTGGTGTAAGGTGTGGGTTTTCGTCGTCGTTTTAGTTGTTGTGTTTATACTGTCTGGTAGTATAATTGTCCCGTTTTTGTATATATTTTGTTTAGTTTTCTTTGAATTTGTTGTAGTTGTTGTTATTGGTGTTGTCGTAGTTGTTTTTCTTCTTATTATGTTTTAAATATATATTTTTTCGGTTAGTCGTATAACATCTGGTAGTTTACTTTAATGTCGGACCCCATGGAAGAACAGTGGCATTCTGTAAATGCCGCTGAAATGGGCTATCCGCCATAGTATTGCCGAATTTTTAAATTGTAAATATTTATTGATGCTCACAAATTGTCGCCGGCGACAATTTGTGACGATTTGTGAAAAACCTGACGGCACAAATTGTCGCCAGCCATAATCAAAGCATGTTGCGGCATAAATCAAATTGTTTGTGGGTATATTGATATGTGTGTGCTTGTGTGTAAGCATGTGTCTGTTTGTGTATCTGTTTGCTTGTCTGATTGTGTGTTTCTGTCTGTGTGTCTGCATGTGTATGTCTGTGTTGCATGTGTCTGTTTGTGTGTCTGTATGTGTCTATTTGTGCGTCTGTATGTGTCTGTGTGTGTGTCTGTGTGTCTATGTGTCTGTTGTGTCTGTATGTGTCGGTATATGTGTCTGTGTGTGTCTGTATGAGACTGTTTGTGTGTCTATGTGTTTGTCTATGTGTCGATCTGTTTGTGTGTCTGTATGTGTCTGTTTATGCATCTGTGTGTGTCTGTGTGCGTATCTATGTGTCTGTATGTATCTAGTTTGTATAAGTCTGTTGTGTGTCTGTGTGTCTGTGTGTTGTGTGCTGTTCTGTATGTATCTGTGTGTCTGTATGTCTGTGTGTTTATGTGTGTATGTATGTTTGTATGTGTTTGTATGTGTGTGTCTTTGTGTCTATGTGTCTGTTTATGTGTCTGTATGTGTCTGTATATGTGTTTGTGTCTGTGAGTCTGTATGTGTGTGTCTATATGCGACAGTTTGTGTGTCTGTGTGTTATCTGTGTGTTTGATTGTGTGTCTGTTTCTGTCTGTTTGTGCTTCTGTATTTGTCTGTGTGTCAATATGTCTGGATGTATCTAGTCTGTATGTGTCTGTTGTCTTTTATTGTGTCTGTAGGTTGTGTGTTGTCTGTATGCGTCTGTGTGTCTGCCTGTTTGTATGTCTGTGTGTTTGTGTGTCTGTATATTTCCGTTTGTCTGTAAGTGTGTATCTCTTTTGTTTGTGTGTCTGCATGTGTCTGTGCGTCTCTATGTGTCTGTGTACGTGTCTGTATGTGTCTGTTCTGTTTGTGTGTTTGTTTGTGTGTATGTATGTTTGTATGTGTGTGTCTGTGTGTGTGTCGGTGTATCTATGTGTCTGTATGTGTCTGTATATGTGTCTGTGTGTGTCTGTGAGTCTGTATGTGTGTGTGTCTGTATGAGATTGTTTGTGTGTCTATGTGTTTGTCTGTGTGTCGATCTGTTTGTGTGTCTGTATCTGTCTGTTTATGCATCTATATGTGTCTGTGTGCCTTTCTATGTGTCGGTATGTGTCTAGTCTGTATGGGTCTGTTGTCTGCCTGTGTGTCTGTGTGTCTGTGTGTCGTGTGTTGTGTGTTGTTCTGTATGTGTCTGTGTGTTCATGTGTGTGTGTGTTTGTATGTATGTGTCTGTGTGTCTATGTGTCTGTTTATGTGTCTGTATGTGTCTGTATATGTGTTTTGTGTGTCTGTGAGTCTGTATGTGTGTGTCTGTATGCGACAGTTTGTGTGTCTGTGTGTTGTCTTTGTGTCTGATTGTGTGTCTGTTTGTGTCTGTTTGGATGTGTCTAGTCTGTATGCGTCTGTTGTCTTTTATAGTGTCTGTATGTTGTGTGTGTGTCTGTATGCGTCTGTGTGTCTGTTTGTATGTCTGTGTGTTTGTGTGTGTGTCTGTATATTTCTGCTTGTCTGTAAGTGTCTGTGTGTGTCTGTGTGAATGTGTCTCTGGGGTCTGCATGTGTGTATGTGTGTGTTTTTGTGTCTGTGTGTCTATTTTTGTGGCTCAATGTTTGAGTGTGATTATGTCTGTCTGTGTCTGTATGTGTATGTTTTATGTGTATGTCTCTGTGTTTGTGTGTTTGTGTGTCTGCCTGACACTCACAACCACACACAAGCTTACACCGACACTTACAGACATCCAAATACACACCATACATTTGTACATCCTCTTTACGACACCACACCAACTACCAATTCACACACACATGCACAAAAACAGACAAACACAGCCATTCACACACATACAAGTAAACACAAACATACATACACGTAGATACCAGAGACGCACACATACACACACAAAAACATGCAGACAAAGACAAACACATATGTACTCAAAAACAGATACACAGGCAAATACAAAGACATATACAGATAACACGGACACACAGACTAATACAGTCACACAGATACAAACAGACACACAATTATTAGACACGCAGACAAACACGCAGACACAAAACATACACATACAGACAGACACACACGGACACACAGCCACATATAGATACACACAGACACACATACTCACACACAGACAAACACACAGACACCTACAGACACACAAACAGAACAGAAATATACAGACACACAAACAAACACACACGGACACTTACAGACAAACAAAAACATACAGAGACACAAACACATATACACACACAGACACACATACATACAAACAGACACACAAACAGACAACAGACACATAAAGACTCATAGACACACACAAACACATACAACACACGAACAGACACATTCAGACACACACACAAACACATAGACATACAGACAGACACACAGACAACAGACACATGCAGACTAGACACATACAAACACACGAACAGACACATTTTCACACAAACACACACGGAGGAACACACAGACAAACACAGACAAACACACAGACTTACAAACAAACAGACACACAGACTCACACACAGACAAACAGACAGACACACAGAGACATAGAGATATATACAGACACACACATACAGACACACATACACAAACAGACACACAGACTCACACACAGACAAACAGACAGACACACAGAGACATAGAGATATATACAGACACACACATACAGACACACATACACAAATAGACACACAAACAGACACATACACACGTAGACACACATACACAAGCAGACACACAATTAGACATAAAAGCAAACACAGACACTCATACACAGGTACACACGCGAATAGACATACAGACAAACACACAGACACATACAGACAAACACACAACACACAGACACACAGACAGCAGACACACACAGACTAGACACAAACAGACACACGAACAGACACATTCACACACAGAAAAACACACAGACGAACACACAGACACATACAGATACAAACAGACTCACACACAGACAAACACACAGGCACCTACAGACACACAATTAGGTCAGATACAGACACACACATGCACTTACAGATAAACAAAAACATACAGAGACGCAAACACATGGACAAACACACACAAACACACATGTATACAAACAGACAACAAACACGTACTGACAAATAGACACACACAGACACATACAGACGCACATATACATACATACACGCAAACAGACATATTCTGACACACACATGCACAGACATACAACCAGACACACAGACTGAGAACAACACGCAGACATGCACACAACAGACACGTACTGACTAGACACATACAGACACACGAACAGACACATTCACACACAGACAAACATACAGACGAACACACAGACACATACATACAAACACACAGACAGACAAACAGACAGACTCACACATCTTTAGTGAGTGGCGACAATCTGTGACGGTGGCGACAATCTGTGCCGGTAGGTTTTTTTTTTCATGGCACAAATTGTCGCCAGTGAGCCAAAAAATTGGGATCGGCAAGAGCGTCACAAATTGTCGCCGGCGACAATCTGTGCCGATTTGTTCAAAACCCGACGGCACAAATTGTCGCCGCGTCACAAATTGTCGCCGGCGACAATTTGTGCCGCAACAAGGGACATTTCTATTCTAACAGGCGGTAAAGTGATACAGGCAGTATTCACGAACATGATATTTTGACATAGAATTTAAATACCTAGTCAGCTGGTTTGATTAATAAACTCAATGAATGCAAAATCATCCATCGTCCAATAAATGTATTAAAGTCACATTTACCTGTTTCCTGCCAAAATAATCAGGTATTTTGCAACTGAATATTACTGTCCTTAAACGGTAATTTTGGTTTAACATTCAATAAAATTTACCGATTGGGTGACCAATTTAAAACATTCCAGTGGGGGACTGGGTTGTAAAATAAAATTTGTATCAGTTGGGGAACCACACTAATTCTTTAACTCTTTGCGCATTCTAACGCATGACTGCATAGCTGACAGAGGATTCTGAGTGCAATTCTACACTGATACCATGTAGTTCACTGCCACGCGTAGGTTCATGAGCATCGGGTGCTTCGAGGAGCTCGCTTCATGTTGCCGGGGGGGGGGGGGCAGTGTCATTACAAGGTGTACACCATGCGCGTGTAATGCACCCCAAACAAGTAATTGAAAGTCGATCTCAGAATACCCTAAACAAGTATTCAAGTTTGAAAAGAATACCCTAAACAAGTACATGTATTCAAGTTTAAAAAGATACCCTTTTGAAGTAAACATTCTGTTAAAAGTATACCCTTTTTTCCCGATTTTGGCGATTTTGATACCCTTTTCGATGTACGCGAGTACATCGTCCGACCGTGAAAAAAAAACTTTTTACGCGTTTTGTCACACGCGCATGGTGTACACGTTGTAATGACACTGCCCCCCCCCCTCCGTTCATGCTCGAGTTCTCCGTACATCAAGGTTTTGTTACAGCGTGATTTCACGATAGCGTTTAATAGCAAAATTCTAGAAGTTTCATGTTTTTTTTTGAAAGTTCAGTCCGATATGCTAACAGGGCACCACATCATAATATCAGGACATCACATCGTAATATGCACGGCGGTAGTGCTTGAACGGCTTACCGTCTCGTCACATAAGAGTAAATGCCTACAACCGTTTTTTTAACATCTATGAATTTGAACTTATGTCCATGGGCGGGATCGAGGTTAAAAGTATTTGGGTACAAAGGCCCCCTCCCCCCTGCACAATGAAGTACCCCTTACTTCTTCACACACAACAGTTTTTGCTCAGAAACCAACCACACCCCCCCCTTTTTTTTTTTTGCTGTTGGAACCGTTTTGGCGTAAGACCAGAATTTGGTGGTTGCCTCTTTGCATCGAATTGGCCATTATTTTTTTTTTCCTTGCAACTAACACCGCCCCCCCCGACACATCCACACATCACACACACACACACACACACACACACACACACACACACACAACACACACAACACACAGAATCACACACTTATTCAATCACTATATTTACCGAATTTGCAATTCCCAAACTGCAGCTATGGGAAATGCTGATTGGTTTAAAAGTTGATGTTTTATAAGCACCCCATGCGATTATGTCAGGCGTCAATTATACAGCTTATTATTTACTGTTTATGCTGTACACGTAAAAGTTAATATTGATTATGGAAAAGTGATTCTTTCATAGCTGATTTTAAATCAAGACTGCAGGAATATAGAAAATGATTCGCCAGCCTTTTTCTTAATGTAAAGTGGTGTTGAATTTGAGAGGAAAGCTTGCTCCCTCTCTATAGTGACGAGCTGCTTGATCATACAGAAATATATGACACGCAGTACTGCTAAGTGATGATTTTGTAAATGATTTTGTTCATATATCGGAAAATGTCACAGACAGGTAGAGAGAATTTGATCTTATTTATCATTAATTTGATAATACAGAGATGAACAGCAAATTTATTCTGCATCTTAAATTCTCTCTGCAAACCTTTCATTCATTAACACAATTCGTTCCTACTGGGGGCTTATTAAATATTAATGAGCCCAGACGTAAGGAATGATTCTCGGGTATTTGTAACCAAGTAAACCGTGGCATTGCCGTTACCCAGCATGGCCTGGTGGTTGTGCCGCTGACCGAATATCAGTAGGTTTCAGGTTCGAATCCTATTGGGTCAATCTTTTTCTGAGTCATTAAC
>JZLH01S0523540.1:39608-50033 GCA_001188425.1 Eucidaris tribuloides
AAAGATATGTCAGCTGGACACCAGTGGTCAGGTTTGGTCCCCAGACCGAATTTAAGGGGGTTCATTTACCTAGTCCCACACATAGATTAGTGGGTATGTTTGGCGTCTTCATGACCTGCATACTGCATGCGTGAGACGCGGTGCGCATTTTGTCTGTATGCGCGCGCGTAATTTCATTTCATTGCGCAATGTTATGTACTAACATCAATGATGCGTGCGCGCGTAATACTACGGTACGCGGCGGCTACGGGTCGGCGCTAGCGCGGTCACTGACCTACTTTAGTTGGGGCGTGTATGCAGGTCATGAAGACGCCAACTAGTATACCCACTAATCTATGTGTGGGACTAAGTAAATGAACCCCCTTAAATTCGGTCTAGGGACCAAACCCGACCACTAGTGTCCAGCTAACATATCCTTTTTTTCAATCACATAGATAGTCTGCGTACCTCTGAAGGATCAAATCTTTTGGGCTCGGTGAGGTAAATTGAGAAGTAGCAGGCTCTCACCCTATAAGTATGTAATCAGCCTGATAACCTACGGACCTACAGTAGGTTCATGAAATATAGTGAGATTTGGAACAGTGTGCCTAGAACATACCCTACACAACTATTGGTTTCTTGTGCATTTTTTAAAATCTAGGTGATTTCTGATCTTCAGATTTCACACTTTTAAAATGTCGATCATAAGGGCATGAATAATGTTTTGCTGTATTATGGAAGGGTTGTAAATGAGATCTCCTACCTTTAAAGGTTAGTGACATGATTGGGAACACTTGAAAATGCCTCAAGAACCAACTGATTTGAAACATATACCAACTGTACACCAGGTGGAGTAGATCTCCCAGCTAGAAGGATTTGTCTCTAATTTGTTTACTTAAGGAGAATCAAACATGAACATACTGGTATTTTAATTTTATCGGGGCACGATAAAAATAAGACCCATAAAGAGCCACACAACAGGTTTGCCCGACACGAGGGACAATAGACATTAGTTATTCTAGAATGAGTCAACGTTTGACGACAAGATTTTTAGAGGAGAATCCTTGCATAGTTTACTTGATTCTAGAGTAGTTTCAGCCCAAGTTGAGGACTACCCCCAATCATGTCATTTACCGTTAATGCTTAATCCCTACACCACGTTTAGTCAACGTCACGTATGTTATCGTGTAAAATTGATGAACAAGCAAGTAAACTGTTATTTTTTGTTTGACCGTTCATCCATAGCCGTACGAATTATTGGGGGGGGGGGCCTCAGGGGCCCCCATTTCTTTTTAACTAACAAAATAACATTTCTGTTTAAGGTGTTACAATGTGACTATAGGTCTCATCTTTTTGAAGGTAACATTTCCTGAAACATGTATCTGCTGCTTGTTCCTGACATTAAGACCCTGGGACTTTTTTTTTGGGGGGGGGGAGATTCTTTATAAAATGAAAGCTAGGGCCCCGACGTCCCGTTGTATTTACGTAAATGCTTTGCTGTATAACCCAAGCAGATCAATATTTTTTCATAGAGTCATATGGGCCGTCAATATAATCGGACAAAGAAGTTTGGGTAAAACATCGATCACTATTGTATGAACGGATTAATCGATTATTGCCTCGGTGAACTGGATTCTTGTCTGTCTTTCTGATTCGTCGTATGAGAGTTGGCGTCACCATTCGATTCACTTAGAACGATGTTCTATATACCGCCATTCAAAAGTTGAAAATATGCAGCGTCTATGTGCCTAAGCTACATCTACCTTGCTTGCAAGTGGGCGTACAAAATTAGCATTCTATTTGACCATATAATAACCATTCACTTTCAAAGGAAGAAATCATTTTATCATGAAAATTACTTTTTGATGAACCTGATAGCAAAAGAATAATTGAGCATATACTCATCAGACTAGAGGAACACGCGAAAAGAAAAGATAAAAAAAATAATCAAATATAGATGAAAATTACTCAACTGGGCACGTCTTGGCACTATTTTGACATAGTTTATCAAAGAGAAATCTATTTGAAGACCGTACAGATCTTACATTTATTTGTCGGAATTGATCGAAAAGGACAGTGTCCAAATTAGCATAAAAGAGTGGTACGGTTTCGAACGTTTTTCACAAAATACAACTTTGATTCAAACTGATTTGTTTAGAGTACGTGAT
The DNA here is from genome assembly GCA_001188425.1 of Eucidaris tribuloides. NCBI lineage: Eukaryota > Metazoa > Echinodermata > Echinoidea > Cidaroida > Cidaridae > Eucidaris > Eucidaris tribuloides. Next base: position 41,756 of record JZLH01S0523540.1, read on the forward strand.
TTAATACTTAGGCGCCACATTGCATAGTGATGGAGCCTGTATCAGGGAAGTAAAACAGAGAATCCAGGCAGGCTGGAATGGGCGGGGGGGGGGAGTGACAGGAGAGTATCTGCCAGAACAACGGAGGAAGATCTATGTAGGACAGTGATTAGACCAGCTATGAAGTACGGGCTTGAGACAGTACTTATCATAAAAAAGACAGGAAGAAGAGTTTGATGTGACAGAAGTGAAGATGATGAGATGTTCTTTGGGAGTGGCAAGAAGGAACACAATTAGGAATGAGTTTATGGGAGGGACAGCAAATGTAGGAAGGATTCAGGATAAGCCGAAAGAGGGAAGACTGCGGTGGTTTGGACATGTCCAAATAAGGAGAGAGGGGGAGTACATAGGGAGAAGGATGTGGAAATGGTGCACCACGCAAAGATAAGAAGTTTAGACACAAAAGGAGGCTTATAGAATGTGGTCAGAGAGGATATGAATATGATTGAGTGACAGAAGAGATATCACATAAATAGATCGTGTGAACGACTTGCATCAGTGAAAGACAGAATTTCTTCATATTACATCTCGTTTTCGGTGTAGCAACTCCATTTAATGTCTATTGATCTTGATGGTGGCAGAAGTTCATGCAGCCACAAAGTGCAGAAATCTTGGTGTAATCTTTGATGACAAAATTTACAATGGAAAGCTTTTTAAATTAAAAAAAAATGCCGTTCTGCATTATTTGCTTTACACAGATAGGGAAACTCCGTCCATTTATCGATAATACAACGACACGACGGTTAGTTCAATGATTTTGTAATGTGGCCACCTGGGCCCCGTTTCATAAAAGATTACATCATGTTAACTTGCCATTCTACTGTCAACTACCATGGCAAAATGTGCTTCACAGCCAATCAGAGCCTTATTTTTTACAAAAAATTGCAGTAGAATGGCAAGTGATAGGATGCAACTTTTATGGCAAGCAGGGCCCTGGATTATTGCAATATTCTTCTTTTTGGATTACCACACCGTCAAATTCGAAGTTACGAAGTTGTCCCAAAACTCAGCAGCACGGTTAGTGTGTTGTGCGAAGAAACATGTATCTGTAAGTCTTATTTACGACAATTACACTGGTTACCTGTGGCAATCACGTATCAATATTCAAAATTTTAACTGTTAGCATATGAAGCTTTCACAATTCCGAACCATTGTATTCTAACTGAATACTCCATAAATATGAACCTGTAAGAAATTTAAGGTCTGGCCGGAAGGATTTGTTTGTTGTCCTCCAGTCTTTACAAAAACCATACGGTGAACGCAGCTTTTCTCGTGCTGCTCCGGTCTTGTGGAATGAGCTCCCTATAGTAATATCAAAAGTATAAATACTGTTGAAAAATTCAAATCATTAGCTCTAAAAACTGCATCTGTTTTAGTTTTGTTTTAACTCTACTTTTCAAGTGCTTTCTAAATATTATATAGTTGTTAAGGCCATATTATTAGCCACTATTTTAATTGAAAAATGTTCAAGGCTTCCTCAGTACAGTAACTAACTTTTCCCTGTTTCTTATTTTCTTTCTCAGCGCATAGGGACATTTTCATTTGATGTGTTATGTCTATGTGTGTATATATTATTATTATCCGCTGTAGCGACCCCTAATTTGTGGGAATGGCCAAAAGAAGAAAAGAGGTTTTAAACCTTTCAATTTTACAAATTAGGAAAGCATCAATTTGTTTAAGCCGAGATATAAGTGAACAATTTCCGATATTTTATAAAAAAAATAAACATAAAAGCCTTATCATATCGGACAGTGATACAACGAGTAGAACCGATTGTACATGTATTAATGATAATGGTACTATCACTATACTACGACGACAAGACGAATACTACTACCTACTACAGACGACGACGACGACGAATACTAACACTACTACTACTATACCACCAAGGAATTCAAACACAAAGCTCCTTGATACTACGATTACTACTGCTGTACTGAATCTACTACAGTATACGACTACGACTTTTTATTAGACTTCTACTACTATACTAAGTACTACTACTACTACTACTACTACCAGTAGTAACTACTACATATACTACTACTACTACTACTACTAGTACTACTACCTTTTAAAATAACAGATAGGTATGATGCAAGTTTGCTAAATGAAATGAAATGTCCACTTTGTTCATCCTCAGATTTCGGCGATGAATTCATTACCTTTTTGAATGCACTTTCTTCCAGAAGGAGAGACACTTGTATATTTTACAGAAATATCAATAAACATCAAAGTCAAGTGGACTTAAAATATCTAAGAAATCGCTCATACTTGCCCCGGCTTAAAAAACAGCAAAATTTGCCATGGCCATCATGTTGCTGTTTAAGCGGTCTCCAAAGTAAAAAAAAAATGAGGATGATAAGCCTAATAACAAATAATACCAAAGTAATTGTATCTACACGTAGCGGTAGGATAATCAAACAGCCAGACAGGCTAGTCTTGTAAAATGTTTTAAATACAAAGAAAAATGTATTTGAGGTATTATACTAAGTTTTATCTCTTTTGTAATCTATAACACAACAAAAGTAACACCGCCCTTTTCAACATACATAAACTTCTTAACAAACAAGTTTGTTGCAAAATAATTTTGGCAGAGTGTTCCTACACTCATTGATCAACTTCTGTGTGAAATGTGATTGGTCCAGGGTTGGGTCATGCATGAATGAGCATCATTAAAGGTGAAAAGCCACCTTTTCAAAAGTTTCACAGGTCCATCTCTTACGCCAAATAATGGTAAATAATAATGGCATTTTTTTTGCTTTATTTGATAAAGTGTGCTCACTCAACGGCATGTCCATGATTACAACCTCTTGTGTTCGTACAACACGTAAAGGATACATTTTTGCTGAATAAAATTGATTTGAATTTTTGCAGTAAACTTAATGACATTTCTACAATTAAAAAATCGAGAAAGGGTGGAAATTTTTAATTGCGCTCACACGAAGCATAAAATATGCAAAACTGCCACAAAAGATCGTATGAGAGGATCAAACAATAGCAGATGATTAACATAATAGCGATTTAATCATTCCACCAGAAACAGAATTTGTCAAATCCTGCATCAAAAGCCCGCAAAATGACCCTTGTGACCTTTTGAAAAAGTGGATTTTGCCTTTAATATGTGCTCCACTCAATGCATGACTTGACGGATCAACCACATTTCTCAGCAGAATTGTAGTCAATTAGTGGCAGGAAGCATCCTTGCCAAAATATTGTGGCTCAACACCGATTCTTTTTAAGTTATAGTATTTGAAAAAAGGGGGTAGTGTACTTTTTTTTGTTGTGTTTATATAACCAGTATTTTATAATATCGTACAGTGTAGCATCTACATTTTTGCATTTACTTCCTGTATTCCAATAAGCTGAATGTTTTTTTTTTAGTTTACTATTATGTCAACGATTTATGTATATATTATTATATATATGGGAATTCCGTGGAATTATTGGACAAATCACAAATTATATAAGTTGGTCTATCTCAAATCGGTAATTACGATTCTAATGGTTTGAATGGGTTATGAATCATGAAGAAGACAATGGGGACATCATTTCTACTCTAAATGTGTACATCTTCAACAGGGCACCCTCTAGGAGAATCAGAACCATACATGAAAATACACATGTGGGACTAGTGTGACTAAATCTCCAGTTTATGAAAAACTATTCATTTATTCTGCAGTTTTTGTCATGCCAGATACCTCTCTTCATTGTTTTGAAAGTAATTAAGCCCGCAATTGATGCATGACTAAAATCTGAAAAAGACATGAATAAACGACAAATTGTGTGTGGATGGAGAAAGATGTAACGTAACTAACGCGTAACGTAACTAACGCATGTTTTTGATGTTGGTATGTTAAAAAGAAAAGATTTTATCATAGTTATGAATATCGAAATACTTATCAAGATGCCGAAAATAGCATGGAATACACACAGTTTGTTTTCAGATTGAAAAACAGGTTGAGGAAACTTTGAGGACAATTGACTTGTTCATTTTTTTCGCATGTCCTCTTGCGAACGTTAAGCTAATCCCATAATTAAAGTCTCTTTTATACTGACCATGAAACTTGTCTACATGATTTGCTTTGATGTTGTGAAGTAGGCTGCCAGTCTAGGAGAAATTGACAGCACAAATAACAGAAAATATATATTATGAAAGATATCTATTTAAAGAGCCAAATCTGTTGAGGAAGCAGTTGTCATATAAGTGTAAACGTCAACTAATCACCAGGAAATCTTCCCATATATATTTGTAATTACATCCGTCATGTAAAAGTTTGTTGATACCTGGTTGGTCATTGTCGCATCGTGATCTCGTGATAATGATATTCAACTGGACCCTGGAGGTGTCGCCCTTGTGAGCGTCAAATTCAAGAATAGTCGACTATTTGGGTTTGACGTCACGACACCTGACGTCAATACCCAAATATCGATTCACTGGCTTGTAACAAAAGTCAGAAAATAAGAACACCCCTGTAAAAAAAAACGAGTCCGCAATTGTGTCCTAATAAACTTTTAAAAATGTTTTTACTGGCTTTGTTTGCCATTTGCACGCTGCACTGAGTCTATAATTATCTTACCAAACGTGTTTGTAACGGAAGACAAATTTGTTGTGAGCGACTCTATGTAATTTAATCATGTACCGTACGCTATTTTTTTCCGTGCGTGTGATAGCTCATATATGCGTGCTACGCCCGTAATGGGAAGTCTAGCAAAGTTTAAGATTCACATGAGCTCAGATTCGTTCAGTTTGATTTTTGAATACAGTTAAATCGAATGAGGATTATAAAGTGTTTTATAGGTTTATGAAATAATTGGTACTCGACTACTAGAGTATCGCGTACGGGAATTTGTATCGTTATCCGTACCGAAATAAAAATATCGCGCAGCTGTATGCCGAGCAACACACACGTATGCGTAGGGGTACCCGCAAGTAATTTTGTTTTTCTTTTTTTTATTTTTTTTCACTAGGGTTTGTGTATTCCTGTTCATTCGGATGACGGTATATAACAAATAGTCTGTCAGAGTTCTGTTTGAAACTGTGACGGTGACGTCCTCGGTTACGTTGACTGTTAACTATTTTCCCTCGGGTTGCGCCCGTCGGAAAATGTGAGGGAAGGAGGGGGTGGGGAGTAGCTGCAACGTCCACGTAACCTCGGCTCGTCATAGTTTCAACGCAGAGACTCTCGTATCAGGACATATTTGCATACTATTGAGATTATTTCTTTTTATACAAGCATTATAAAGCAGATCTTTGTCAAATTGGATTGGGGATTTGGTAAAGTATGGAATAAAGAGTATAGGCATACATAGGCCTACATTCTGAGTACTCTTTTGGCTTATTCTCAATCAGCATGTCGTGTATATGTGGTTTTTTTATAGTCTAGTCAATGTCTCTGCAGTTTCCTCATTTTAGACTAAATTTCAGCCAAATATTTAAATCCCTATTAAAGCAGTGAGTTTAGGTTCACCGCTTTATGTTGAACTCAACTTTAAAACTCACGCAGGGTGGAGTTGAGTACCGGACACCTATTTTTGAATTTTCTGGATATGTTACAAAAAACGTAATTTTTCAAATGATCATATCAGTATTTTTCATAAGAAATCAAGATTTACGGAAGAAAATGACTGCTGCGTACCCTGTTCTGTTTTGTAACTTTGCGGCGATAATTCCCCGACGCGTACTGGCCGTTCTATCGCGCGGTGTTCCGGTACTCAAACCCGTCTCGGAAATAAAACTCTCATGATCATCACAGGCGGCTAAGTGGGACTAGCGCGTATTACAATACGAGTACGTGTAAGCGCGCGCACTGTGACGTGAATGGACGAAAAATAAACCATAACATGCACGCAAAAATATAATCAACATGCAAAAATATAATCACAATGCACGCTGCGCTGAATGGAGTATTTATTCAATGATCATGTGACCAACAATCAGCCAAATCAAATGACAAGGATTACTTCGATGTTTGTATAATAAATCAAATAATTACCGCGTTGTGAAGGTGATGGACGATCTATCACTTCCGAGGCGATCTGGATGTAGCTATCTTTCCGGAAAGCGAAGCTGAGGAAAGATAAGCGTATACATTCAGATCGCGAGGAAGTGATAGATGTCTGCGTCGCTGAAATCAAAAGGTGATTATTTGCTTTAATTCCTCATTTAGAATGTATCGTATTGAAAGGCTTTACCTGCCGAACGCGCATTTGGTCTTACACGAGCCGAGACAGTCAGTCACTCGCGTGAGCTATACGCGCCGTGTATGGCATATCCATCAATGATATTTTCGTGTTACGCTTGGGCTTGATAAACGAACAATGTATCCATTTTGCAGGAAAAATTTTCAACGAATTCAAGTCCGAATGTCTAATCTTTGCATTCTTTTTGGTGAAAAGAATGATGATATAAGGCATCGAAATAACGAAACAAAAAAAAAAACTCTTTGCCTAAAACTTTCTAAAATGGGTTTATTAGCAATGTCAAAATTTTTATCTCACAATTTTTACATAAATGAAGGGGAAATATATCATGTTTTTCAAGGTAGTGCCTTTGATTCCATGTTATTAAACATATTCCGGTCAAGTTTTTAAGCAAACATATCGGTATGTAGCTGGGCTGACTAGATGGCATTTCGGCGTATTATGGGGGTAGAATTCACGCTTACTGATTTGGCCGCTGCCACGTGGTTGTTCGCCAGACCGGCCTATTTGACCATGGCGAGCGCGTCGATCTGGGCGCGCTGAGTGCATGCAGCGCGTGGTCGCAATATCGTCATAACCCGAACTTTGAGAAAACTAATGCTGAGTTTCATGCTCACCAAAGTACTACCGTTTCCCTCGACGAATAGATAGATTGGTAGGCTATAGTACTTTTAATGCTGAAAATGGTCTAGTTTCAGAACCGTCCAAGTTTTTTATATAACGCTCCAGTAATATTTGACGGCCATTGAGTGTGATCAACCACACCCCCTAAATGGGGGAAAATGACACAATGCCCCATGTGACAATCTGAAAATAGGGGAAATTGTAAAGTCAACATTACTACCGCTTTCCTCTATGAAATAACTGTGATTTGGTATCATCGTTAAGGGCAAAACATTTTAAACTTTCAATCGTCCGAAGATTTTGAGAAACTTTCCCTATTTTAAGCACTCACGGCCGGAAATCAAAAGCGCTGTTTTTTATGTTAATTTCCCGTGTTAAACGGGAATTCACGCTGGCGCCGAGGCAGATGCGCGTAACTTTTCAATACGTAAATGAAGAAAAAACAAAAATGAATATTCTCTGAAAGAAGACATACTTTGCCCCGAATATGGAGGATACACAGCAACGTGCCGACTGACTAGGTGCGCACCACCAGGGACGTTTCGATGCGCGCGGCGTGCGCGTTATCGTACGTGGATGCGACACGAAATAGGCGACGCGATGTGTTAGTAGCTTTTGTGTTTCGCTGATCTCTTTCCAGTAGCGACACAGTCGCTAACGCGTCAATTATCAGGATTTTGAGTAAGGCGCGAAATTAAGTGCGTTACAATTCGACTATCAATTTACTATCTACGAGTGTACGACTTTTCTCCTCGGAGTGATCTGATGGGGAATCTACGTTTTATCACGTGATCAACTCTAGGCCAGCTATAGCCGTTCTAGTCATGTGGAATAAATCTTATTTATCTAATTCTTATCTTATCTACTACTATACTATTTACTACTACAATAACGACGACGACGATCGACTACTACTACTACACTACTACTACTACTATATGGTAAGTCTACTACTCATCGACCAGCCGTTTTTAAACGACGCTTACCTCACGCACTGGACTTCTGTGCGTAAAAATTCGAAAATACGCGTAGGTAATAGTGCAATACGCCACATATTCAGAACAAACCACAACCAGAGAAATGAGGAGAAACATGATAAGAAATTAACGAATTTTAAAAAATCTTGCGCATCAACGTTGAATTATCTACGTGTTTTGCCATTGACTGTCGACTGTGACGACGCGTTGTACAGTGTGTCCCAGAAAAAAGGAAAACCGAGATTGATGAAGATATTTTTATATGATTAATACAAATATCGGACAAAAAAATGTACATAGTTGGAAACATATTTTTTCCCTCTTCTTTATTTGATCCAGTGCCAAGATTTCTATCACGCATAAGCTGAAGGCAAAGACATCAAAAGGGACACAGGTATAAAATCATTTGCTCGCAGCAAATAATTTTGATT
>JZLH01S0523540.1:79622-91758 GCA_001188425.1 Eucidaris tribuloides
GAGGGGGGCAATGGGTCAGTCACCACCCCAATGAAAATATTGGGGGAAGCAAACATATCGATTTGCCCCACCCCCGCCCTCGATAATTTTGACAACTTGAAAAATTCATAAAACGTAATGCAAGGATACGTTTAAAAAGCAGTGGAAGACACTACAAACTATTCAACTTCACTTAAAAATACTACTAATTCTATGTTGTAATTTAGCCGAATTTTTTTGACATTTTTCTCACTCCCCCCCCCCGACAAACGGATCGACGCCCCTGTCGTACGTTGCAATGTACTTTTTTTAGTGGCCGACAAAGTTGCATTCTATAATTTTAAACGTAAGATAAACTTTTATTGTTCGTGATGCAATACCATGTCCAATTTGATGATGGTGTATAATTTTTCTCAGAGACGAAAAGGCAAACTAACCCCCACATCTAACTGAAAGACGATTCTGACGAGATCCCCCCCCCCCTTGGTTGATCGTGGCTTGATATTATCAATCTTCTCCGTTGTATATCGTGACAATTTAAAGCGTCTAGGATCACCGTCTTCTCTTTTAAACATGTTCAAAGCTTCCATAGAGAGAGCGTGGAGATGCCAAAGCGCATCACAACCGGATCAAGAGCGTATCAAAAACGACATATCTCTTGCTCCAGCGTGAATTCATCGCCTAAAGCGTACTACAAGCGCATTGAAAGCGGCTCTGATCGTCTGTAACCACTAAGCTGTTATTCAATTTTTAACTGTTGTCATAGGCCTCCCACTTTAGAAAATAAACTTCATTGAAGACTTTGAAAAATACTGCACATTTTAGAATAATTTCACACACGTCTTTCCATTTTAAACCCCTCAGACACACGTGCAAAAGAGACGTTAACTACATCCATGACATCAGTGGTATTTCTGTATCATGAGTTTCGGAAGGGTAAAAGCTGCGTCGAGAATAACGTGATAAAAAATTCAGTATGGTGTCCCCGCTATCTGTTAATTCTCCGATGCGGTTTAATAACCTCGTGCAATATTTGTTCATTACTTTTCACATGTTTTCTGCAGACTCCTCGACAGCTTGGGAATTGCAGCAAAGAAAGGTATTAAAATCTTCATTTACTGGAATTTTCTTAGCGAAGGTCACTACTCGCTCATCCGTCGAAACAAAACTCCACATCCGGTAAGACTTTTTCCAACAACTTGCGAGTTATCACCATAGGTGTATGGGACGAGGGGGGGGGGGCATTGAGTCCCTATAAGTTTTCAGAGCGCAAAATTTGGGCAAAAGCGATGTGAACAATTCGGGCAAAAATGACCAAAAATTTGTACAATCCCTGCTCGAAAGAACACAGTGTGTTCACATAGTCGGCTGCACGTATACGCACATGCAGTGCACCACAGCCTACGCCATCGTGCTGTCTATTAACACAAATGAGCATTTATTTACTTATTTATTTATTTTATTTTTTTCAACAGAGTTACTGGGTTTGTCTGCTGCACAAACGTTTGGTGGGAACCAAGGTTTGATCCTATCCAAACGCTGTTAGCACCCGAGCTGCGGAAACCTGTGGGCCAGATACGTCCGCCGTGGTATCTATTGTACACGATCATTCGTAAGTTTGTTTCTAATATTACTAGCTTGCATCGGCCTTCGCCGCGATGAAGCTGCCACGGCACCACTCGTTCCCAATTTTATTGTGTTTGGCGGGGGGGGAGAATCCCCCATATCCTGCCCCATCTCCCAATATGGTCGCCAATATACCGCCAAACCCCCTTCCCCACCACCCTTATTCCGTTGCTATCCCTCTCTGTATTGCACCCTCTTATTCTTCCTTCATATTCCCCGGTTGAATTTTATCCTCTTATTCCCACCTGATTTTTTTCCTCCTTATCTCCCACCTTTACATTTTGCCGCGAATCTGCCCATTATTACCTCCAACCCCATTAATTCTCGCCCTATCCACTCTAATAGCCTCGCTCTTATCCCACTAGCTCTTATTCACTTTTATTCCCTCTCACTATCCCCCATCTTCTATCCCAACCGCAAACGTGCAGAGTCTTCCAAATCAAATATCTAAATGAAGTATAAATCATTTTTTTAAATCAATGTATTCAACATCATCTAGTTCATGATTATTGTCCATTTTCCCTGAGCTTATATCAACTATACCGGGACAATTCGACTGAAATATGCGTAGATGATTTCCGTCCACGATTATGAGAAGTCAAGTACATAGTAGTTTCCCTATAAACGGATCCCTGTATTATCTCCTAGCCCCGCCGCTGACCGACAAATGTCAACATGGTTAAAAGGAGAAGACCAACCGAATAGTGCCCGATTTTTTTTTTCTCCGAATCCATGGCCAAAATTTTCCCCCGTCACCTTCACCCGCCGCAAAAGTTGCTATGCACGACTAACATTATTGCCGTCTGCTAAAGAAATATCGACATTTTACTAATGTTTTCATAGTACGTTGACATTTCAAACACTCAACGCTTGGCCCTTTGACAAAAAAAAATGCATGTATCTTTACCGAATGACAGCCACCCCCCTTCCTAGGCTTTCCTTTCATAATTTTAAGTGGGGCACCTGGGGGCATCACGAAAATTTTTGGACATCCCAACCGAACCTGTTGCATTAATGATCACTTACAACAAGGTGGCGCCACCAAGGCCAAACTTCATGAAAAAAAACATGATTCAGTAACTCCTTCCCACCCACAAATGGGGGGGATTAAAACCACCCCCTCTCCCCGAGCCAGCGCTTGTGCAAACCGCCCGACTTTACCTGTACCTTGCTAGCAGTAACGCCTAAGCAACCCCTTCCCCACCCCACCCCCTTCCCCACCCCCCACCCCTTCCCCGCACCCACAAAGCGCTGTGCAACCGCAGTCCCGCCGGCTTTACCTGTCCTGCCTAGGCGTCCCGAAAGCAACCCTTCCCCCACCCCATTCCTCCACCCTTTCCTCCACACCAACACACCCCTGTTTGCCCACCGCCCTGACTTAACCGTCCTCCTGCTAGCAGTCCCTAAGCACCGTACTCCCCAATGCTCCTCTCCCCACCCACAAATTGGGGGGGGGAGGGGCAACCACCCCTCCCCAGCCATTCCCTGTTTCACCACCCTTGACTTAATCCGTGTCCTTGCTAAGCCATCCCCTTTCCTCCGCCCCTACCGCACAACCACCTGACGTGTTTTTGTGCGATCTGTCCCAGACAAGACCCCTTTCCATAAATAGTCCTAGCATAAGTATGTCCTAAGCATCCCCCTCCCCGCCCACCACACACTACCTGAATGTTTTTGTGGATCTGTTCCGAATTAAGCCATTCGAGGGGAGGAGGCAACCGCCCCTAAGCAGCCCCTTCCCCAATCACAAACGGATTGCAACCCACCCCCTCTCCCCAGCCACCCCTGTTGCACCGCTCGACTTTACCCTGTCCTTGCTAGCAGTCCCTAAGCAACCCCTTCCCCCACCCCACCCGTTGCCACCGCCCCTGAACTTACCTTCCTTGCCTAGCAGTCCCTAAGCAACCCTTCCCCCACCCTAGTAGTCCCTAAGAACCCCTTGCCCACCCACCCTCGTTGCACGCGCCCGCAACTTAACCTATCCTTGCTAGCAGTCCCTAAGCAACCCCTCCCCACACCCCTTCCCACCCACAAATGGGGGGGGGAACCACCCCCTCCCCAGCCACCCCTGTTGCCACCACCCCTGACTTTACCTGTCCTTGCCCCTTCCCCGCCGCCACCACAACCACCTGAGAGCCCCTTCCATCCTTCGACAGGTGATGCGACACAACACAGCACACAGCCTACGTACAGCACAACAACATTGTCCCTCTCCCTATGATAGGCCCTATGCCTTGGCCCCTCGGCCGGCGGCCGCCGACCAAAAACAAATTTACACACACCAAAAAACTTAGATCTGGCGAAAGCAAAGAAAGAATGCAGCAAAAGTTTACTGTTGGCGTGACTGGAGTTTCAAGCGACAAAAAGTGCGATAAAAGTTTACCTGTTGTGTGACTGGAGTTTCGAGCGACGCCGATTAATTATGTTTCGCAATGTTTCGCAAAAAATACAACGACGAATAGCCAATGAGAACGCGGGTAACGGCTGCGCCTTTTTATCTACAGCCAAGCGAGTGATAGGAACACTGTCTCCCAGCTTACGTATGTACGGTATACCAGCAAGGCGACGGTCGCCGCGCTACGGGCTATGTGCACCATGCCTCTTCCGGGCTACGCTCAAAAAATGCGTCAGGTTTTGGTGCCGTTTCTATAATAGATGTAAATGGAGACTGTCATAAAAAAAAAAAGATTTGAGGCTTGTATTGTGTAGTACCATCCCGTATCATAAGAGCCGTGTGGCGCTGAGTCTGCCACTACTCCTGGATTTTTTTTTTTTTTGGGGGGGGGGGGGATTTTTAGAATCTCGGAGGCAACGGGTCAAAAATAACTGCATGAATTTTTTTTCCGGAGACGGGTACCAAAATGCCAATGCTGAACCTGTCCAAACCTGATACTAACCCTAAACTTAAACCAAAGCCATATTTCACTTTAGCCTGAACTAAAGAGAAAACCCTTTTCAGCGTATCACAAGCGGAACAATTGTCGCCAGAGCATATATGTCCTGTTATCAAAGGCGGGAGGGGGGGGGGGCACAGCTTAAAACCCTTAATAATGCTTATTCAAGGTAATTTTAGACCCATGCGGTCATTTAGGGCCCTTGTTAGCTGATTTCTTCCTAATTATCGCACCATAAAACACCTGCTGTGCAGAGCGCGTCAATGGCGGGGGGGAGACGTCGCCCACCCCATAGTATTTGTCGTAAGTATTTCCGGAACAATCATATCGCCCCCCCCCCCTATAATTTTGACAACTTGAAATAAGTATTACAAGCGTAATGCAAGCGAATGTATATAAAAAAGCAGTGCAAGACACTATAAAATCATTAAACCTAACATAAAAATAGGCTACTTCTAAACATAAGGCCTACACAACAGTACACAAGTAGTACCTGACGATCTTTTCTCCTTTCAGTTTTTCTTTTCGTTTCTTTTTTCTCCTGTTTTCATTTTTTCTTTTTATTATCCTTTATGTTATGTTTTTAGTTTCACTTTTCACTCCTTAAAATGATTTGCCCCTTGAAACAAAACGAAAACCGTTGGCCTCTGGGACGTAACGGTCGTTTCGGGGACTCTTCAAATTGGGCACCATGAGACATGGGCGGATATACAGGCAAATGTAGCTTATCGATCCGCAGAGCCGTATCAGTGAAAAGAAGAAAAAAATGATTAAACTTCAAAATTGTAATGAAGATCTGTTCCTGATTGCAATCTAAGGGTATTTAGAGAGAATTTCTGAATCAAAAACTTTAAACACCAGTTCTACGATGGTCTTATTTGTATTTCTTATCAGGTCGCTATACCCTGATGGGTCCATCACCATCATCGCGATGAATATGTTGAAGAAAAGTGGAGCCTCCCTAAATTTATCCGGATGTCTGGCAAACAAGACCATAGACGAATATCATTTAACACCACGTGGATACCTCAATAATACGTAAGAATTTAATTACCTTATTATTTGTTTAAAGTTTCCTTTTTTATTATGGTTTTATTACATGTGTGTGTCTTTTTTATGGTCAGTTATTATGAGGATGATGACTTACTCATATCAAATTGGTACTAAAAAGTCCTGCATCTCGTTCTTTTGTTGTGACACTACTGAAAGCAGGAATGGTAACTGGATTGATCCCTGTTATTCAAATTATGTTTATTCATTTCCTCATCCTAGTTCGTCTCGAACACATAACAGTGATTTTTGTATTTATACATTTATTTATTTATTCATCGATCTATTCATTCATTTTTTTGATTTTTTTAAACCTTTTTACACGTTAAAACAATAGTAAACAATGTATTTAGCTACCCTCAGAAACATTTTGTTCTTTTATAAATATTAATTTTTGATCATTTCTAATATTTGAAATAACATTAGCAAACCAGAATTTTATTCAATGGTGATTTTGCGTGTTATATATTTTTAGGAGTATATTACCACCCATGATGCACACAATCTCGTCAGCTTGCTGCAATAGATTTGTAAACATAATTTTTAGAAGTGTATTTGGACGAATAATAAAACAATGAGGAAAACACAGAAAGAAAATTGGCAGATTGAAAGTGGAAACAGACGATCTTATTAATCTATTCAGTACCACATTTAGTATATCGGATGCAGAGTCTGTGGAGATTTCTTGCCGTAAATGCCGTTATAATGAGTGTCTCAAAAAAGTTGACAACTTTGAAAAGTCTCCTAAATAACAAAATGATGAACATTTGGAAGGAAATTTTCAAATATGCATGGCTGAAGGTTTCTTCTAGTAGACCAGTGGCGTAACTACGGGGGGGGGGGGTCACGGGGGGGCACGTGCCTCCCCCCCCCCGATCGTCCGGCAAAAAAAAACGAAAAGGGAAAAAAGAAAAGGAGACAAAAGGAAGAGAAATCTGGGGCTAGCCGTGATATAAATTGGTCTTAAATCACCTTTGGAACTAGTCTTATTGGAGTCCTCCTGTTATTATTAGCTATGTTTGTTTACTCAAAGTCGCAGCGGAGGTTTGTGCAACAACATGAATATTCGGGCGGTCTTGCGTATATTGCAGAGATGCCATATCCAGTTCAGCATCTTTTGCCATCTACATGAAGTCACTCTTCTCCAGAGTGATGTAGTCTCACGCGGGGTCCCACGGGGGTGGGGGAGGGTACTCACGTTTATTTGGTATACGGGGATGTGCCGCTGGGAAGGGTGACCTTTTTCATGACAAATCCTTGGACATGGGTCCCCTTTTCATCAAAAAGATCCATGGGACCCATTTTTTTTTTATTTCGGCGCGCTTCGCGCGCAAACATGAAACACTCACAAATGTCAAATTTTCGGCACGCTTCGAGCGCAAACGTGATATTTTCAAGTTTTGCTCATGCGCGCCAAAAATTTGGGAAACCCTTAGACATGGGTGCCTATTTACGGCAAAAGGACCCTTAGATGTGGGTATGGGTTCGGAGTTCTCAGTGGCAAAGAGTAACCCCCCCCCCCCCCCCCGGACTGTAGTGAGCTGAAATCCAGAGATTTCATCGCTTGCAGAGAAAATGTAATCTTGTAGGCCGTTTCATAAATCTGAAGGTGTGTTTTAAGTCTTTGACGATTGTATTTCTAGTATTGATAGGTTTGCTCTGTTTATTAATCGTTGAAATGTTTCAGAATACAGATATACCCTTTGTGGCATGCATATTTTGATAAGCAATTATGCTTGCTATTAATCCACCCGTATAGGAATAGCGGAGGCAATTATATTGCAGATACATTCATCCAATATAGGAATTTTATGTAGAAATGCCTCCTCTAAAATTTATCATCCACTGAGCGCCCTTATGAAACATTAATTTCAAATCAGAAAGAGAGGTTATATAACCTGAATAACGGACCCGTAGCTGTACCCCCAAATCTGAAACGTCCACTTTAACAAAAATATGTATTTTAATCATTATAGGTTTTTAATTATTGTTTACTGTTCATTTCACGAAACTATAGTGTTAAGTGAGGATCAAAGTATGCTTATAAAACCGCTAGAACTCGTCAGCTTCAGGGGGCTCCGCCCCCTGACCCCCCATAAATATCACCATGTTCTGAAAATAACCTGCCATCAGCAATTCATAATATAAAAATATTATACGACAGGAATGACAAGAAAGAAGTCTAAAAGTGGAGTGCTTTATAATTATTGTCGATTGTCCATTTCACAAAACAATAGTGTTATCAGAGGGGTAAATTAAACTCATTAACCGCTATAGAACTCGTCAGCTTCAGGGGGCTCCGCCCCCTGACCCCCGCCCCAAACCCTACAAGAGATTGTAAGATGGGCCCCTCGACCCTGTCTGTTGACATGATTAGTCCCGTTTTCTTGATATACCCAACTCATGGATAAATTCTGGACAACGGTGTGAATAAACACTTATAATTCCGCTTTGTACCCACATTAAAGTATAAGATATTTCTAATTACTTTGAAAGAATACACCACAAAAACGCGTTTTTCTTCTTGGATTTCCAAAGTTTTTCAAAACCGCTCGCTCGCGGAGATTTTTGTAAAAGTAAATATAGAAATGGCGGTTTTACTACAAAATGGCTGAAAAGTTTTTAAACTTTGACAAAAAAATTGCAAAAAAACTCTTAGCATTTCAGTACCACTATACCATACACTTGGCGTACGCAGCATTTTAAATCCACCATCTGAAATATCGTTTCGAGCGAGCGACTGGGTGCCCCCCAATGAGTGGACCCACGGTACGCCACTGTAGTAGACTGAAAATGATTTATGTTTGTGTGAGCAATGGCGACTTTTGTAAAGGGTATGTAAATTAGTTAAAGCAGGAATTAGTTGTCCGTTTTAACAAACGATTTAAGTTCTTTGTTTTTTTGTATGGAGCCAAGTGGGGATTAAATGATTGAAAAAATGAGATCCTTTCACTGTCTTTGGTATTTTGAAGGACACTTTGAATGTGAATTTTCATACCCCTTCATCAATTCAACTACCGTTTCTAAGCTGGAGGACTTACATGTAAGAACTGCAGCTAAAATGGAAAGCTAAATTCATGCGCAACCTGTTTTTCGTAATCTTTTGGGCAGTCGTTATATGTACATGTACTGCTCACCCAAGCAGAAAATATGGTGAGATTTTGTGATTTCATAATGATAAATGAGATCTTCAGCAAGCAATGCATCTGAAAGATTTCCACAAAAGTTTGAATTTGAGAGACTTTCAACATTGTCAATTCATTTTTAGACACTCGGTTTTGAGAGGGTGAAACAAGCGCCTTATTCACATAGTGGTATTGCACGTGCATTATGCGGAGTCAAGTAATTGAATGTAGCAGTTAAGTCTTGACATTGAAAAAATATAATTATTGATTGTACAGAATTTTAGCGACGTCTTTTTATTTTTCCTATTTTTCCCTAGAGATATATATCTAAATGGACAGATGTTGCATATGGTTGACAGCACCACACTCCCCGACCTTAAACCACACCCTATTCCGAAGGGTTCTCCAATTGTTATTCCTCCTATGACGTATGGGTTTTACGTCATCAAGGATGCTGAGGCGTCAGTCTGTATTGACACGTGACCGGTAAACATATGACGTACATTAACAATTCTCACTATTACAATGTACTTTGGGGGTTTTTTAATCGAAAGATGCTGCGAAAACCAAGACTTAGTTGTACATATCACAGAATTGTATTGTACCAGTGGTGGCGTACATGTATATAAAATTTGTAGACGGGATTTAAATGTATAATTAAATACAGTGAAAAGTGTTTGATAATAATTACTAATTATTATATTTTCACGGCGTATGAAATTCACTATTGTTTAATGAAGGTAACGCATTGTTACACAGCGCCTTGAGCACTGTTGAGGTGGATATGTAGGCTGACACAAATCAACATATTAATTATAGTAGTATAACGTGATATATCACATTCAAAGTCAGAAAGTAGTTTTGGTGAACAGGATCAAAAGACTGTAGTGACTTAGTCACTCGCTCCATAGTTTGTTGAACTGCTACAGCTTTAACCAGTTTCAACCAGTTAGTCATGTCGCAATAATTTTGCATGTCTTGTATAAATTTAGCATTCACGTGTTTATTCTTAAGTCAATCACGGTAATTTTTAACGCATAATTTATCTTCGCTAACCAATGTTTCCCATAACTACAGTTGTCTTTTGATGAGGTCTAAAAATGAAACCCTGTAAAGAAAAAAATCTGTATTTCAAAATGATTATTTAGTGCACTTTAAAACAGTTAAATCATAAGTTTGACCAGATATCACTTGCCATTTCTCCCAGTAGACTCTCTGTGTGTACACCTAGGCTATTTAAAATCGCCCGAGTTTATTGTTATATTTCATGCATAACGTTTGCATTGGCAGCTGTAACTTTCCAACTTTTTTTTCTGGGTGTTTATTTGTTCCATTTGTACATACTATTGTTAGCTCAGATATCAAAGTTTGACAATTTTTTAAATTGAAGCTCCACAATGTTAGCCTATCACTTTAAGCCAATCACGGTAATTTTTAGCGCATAATTTATCTTCGCTAACCAATCATCACCGTCAATTGCACATGGATTTTTCCCCGCGATTTTCCACTCGCCTTAGTTTTTACCAGCTTTCTTGCCACGTTTCTTGACTCGCCGTTTCAATCTTGCTCAAGTACACAAATCGACATCACAGCTCGAGTCACTCTCATTCACCTATCTTCGTGCACTGCAACAGCTGCTACAGCCGAGATGTTTTCAACCCCGGCCGCTGTCCTCTTCTGCACCGAAGATTCCGGGGTTGGAACTTCGAGGTCTCAGCTCGTCTCACTGCAGCACAAGCTTCCGACATTTCACTTCAACGACCGCACGACCCACTGCTGCTGGTCTATCAATCAACTTCATCTAGGCGACTCACCGTCCCGTCATTCGTCGATCACCGCTGCCACTTTACCATCTCTTCTTATTACCTCCATCCGGCTCTTCAGCCCCGACTCGGCGGAGCGTCGCACCTCACAAAAAGACTCCCGAGTTCGTCACCGCGTCTGAGCCGTTCCTCTCCGCGACCTGACATCTCGTCGAGCGCCCTTTTCACTTTCATCACTCGCTGTCTCCACTCATCTGTTTCGAGACTCACGAACACTTGGACACTTTACTTGCTATTCATTTTTGTGCTGCATTTACTCATTTACGTAAGCATGTACAATCATTTACTGTATCTTGTTTTGTAGCTACATTACAACCAATTAGATCTACTCGTGCAATATAATTCAATTCTCACTGCAAATATCTATTTTTTTAATAAACACAATGAAAAGGGAATGTTCTGTTCATGTCATTTGTGAACTGACTGTCCACGTATAAAGTAAAAATAAGGAATTATTGACACAAATTCATTTGCAATCTACATTCATTTATTTAATTTCATTCACAATCTATCAATTCAAACGTTTATCCAAACCAACCGACTCATATTTTCCTTCAACTTGTTCAAGTCCTTCATTTTTAAGTTATTATATGTTGAGGTCATTGGTAAACTATCCATTTAGAGCAATATTTCAGTACATTTTGTTTAGAAAGGTGAATTTCGGAGCACATTCTCGTGCCACGATTGCATGAAAACAACCACTCATTACTTTGTACAAGAGTTGTCCCCATGACATTGTGGTCCGACAGGGCTATTTTCCCTATTTTTCCCTAAGGTACTATATCTAAGATTGGGACAGATGTTGCATATGGTGAGCGAGCCCACACTCTCCCACCTTAAACCACACCCTTTCCGAAGGGTTCTCATTGTTATTCTCCTATTAGTATGGGTTTTACGTCATCAAGGATGCTCAGGCGTCAGTGTCATTTGACACGTGACCGTCGTAAACATATGACGTACTGACTATTCTCACTAATACATGGTACTTTGGGGGTTTTTAATCGAAAGATGCTGCCGAAAACCAAAGACTTAGTTTGTCATATCACAGAATTGTTATTGTACCAGTGTGGCGTACATGTATAATAAATTTGATAGACAGATGGACTTAAATGCGATGATTAAATACGTGAAAAGTGTTTGTAATAATTACTAATATTTATTTTCACGAGCGTAGGCTTGAAACATATATGTCTAATAATCAGGTAACGCCATTGTACACAGGCCGTTGAGCACTGTTGAGCGTGGAATACTGTAGTGCTGACACAATCAACATTATGTAATATTATTAGTATACGTGAGTATATCACATTCAAAGTTCAGAAAGTAGTTGTTGAGTGAACAGGATGCAAAGACCTGTAGTGACTTAGTCACTCCCTCCATAGTTTTTTGAACTGCTACAGCTTTAACCAGTTTCAAACCAGTTAGTTGATGTCGCAATAATTTGCATGTCTTGTATAAATTGTTAGATTCACGTACTTATTCTACCAGTAGTCATCACAAGGTAATTTTTAACGCATTATATTTATCTTCGCTAACAATCATCACCGTCAATTGCACGTGGATTTTTCTTTCCGCCGATTTTCCACTCGCCGTTTAGTTTTTCTACCTCACGCCTGTTCTTAGCCCACGGTTCCTTGAC
>JZLH01S0523562.1:0-12373 GCA_001188425.1 Eucidaris tribuloides
CAAATTACATCATTTAGATGGGAGTGCAGACTGCGGAGGCATACCCATCGACTGCGCGCAGTCGAACTGCTCTAGTTTTATCATTGTAATAAGAAGCCCCGCAAACAGTCGCACCTCGGACCGGTGTCGCAATCCACGAAAGCAAATGGGTACAGTTGCATCCCGGCAGCGGGATGCTTGTATTTAACTCCAGACCAGAGTGTATTATTATTATTATTATTATTAAGTGTTCTTTATACAGGGTAGCCCCATCAGTGAACTAGCACTGTTCTCCCTGGGGGCCCTGTTGGTGTATACCGCCAATCAATGGGGATTTTTTTGTGCACAGATTACTGTAACGGTACGGCACAGTAACCCCCTTTTTTTCTTGATTACGCATCGTTTACCCTTAAACGATCGTTCTGGTGTAATGTTACTGGTATAAGAAGGTTAAATTTACTGATTTTGGCAGCTTGTCCAGTTGAGTCCAAAGTACATCTCGATCAGAAATGTGCATGTACAAAATGAATGGAGGCTGCGCACATGCGCAGATCAGGCAGAATCGCGTTTGTTTGTTTTCTGGATGAGATCGTAGTGTCGTGTAGTCTCCAAACATTCGTTTCTACTAATAGAAGTCATATCGTGTACGGAAATGATCGGTGACTACACATGTTTTGGCCAATATTTTTGTCCAAAACATACTTTATTTTCTCAAACGAACCAGAATCGGAGAAATGTGGTATGTGAGAAGACCGGAATGATTTCGTATGATATTGGACTCACATTGCCAGGTCTCCTGAAGTTCGACAAACTCATAAAGCCTTGAACAAAACTACTTTCCAGTAAACATTGCGTAACGCCCCCTATTGTTTGAACGTGTGCATCGCGCTAGCGAGAATGACAAAATGGCTAACTGTTAGAAAGGACATAGGAACTCTGCTTTTTTCTCAGATTCATTTCGTGTCAGGAGACCAAATGTTCTGTTTTATGACAAATTTAAGTATAAATTAATGAACTCAATCCCCATAACAGTTTTTTTATAATAAAAAAATTATAAATCAACACAAAAAAGACGTTTTTTGTTTGCTCAAAAAAGTCCCGCAAATTGCTATAGCCCGTGTGTATGTGGTCCATATGCATATTCTGGACCATACTGTAGTGTGCCCCCCCCCCCCCCCCGCCCCACTGCCCACTGTCCAGGAAAATTATGTGTTCTAATAATTAGTCTGTGGTTGGCTAGTAATTTGGCTAGGGAAAAAAAAAATTGTGGTAAAGAAATGGTTTTGTTGCCATTGGCCCCGCTGCCCCCTGCTTGTCAGAAGTTGTTTGGCTAGCAAGTAGATATAAATTTGCAAGTCAAAAATAATTTTGGCAGGCAAAAAACGGTTTTTTGGTCGTCGTCGACGTCAGCCCGCCTGCCCCCCCCGCCCCGCCCTCGCCCGGCCGCCCTTGTCAGAAGTTGTTTGGCTATAAAAAGATCTATAGTAAATTTGGCTATTACAAAAAAAAAAAAACAAAAATGGCAGGCCGGTTTCCTGCATGTTGAATGTCCGCCCTCCCCCGACATGACTGAAATTGCCAAAATACTAATAGCAAGCCAAGCTCTGTTATACAAACACTTGTAAATGGGAGGAGATAAAAGACAATAAAACTAGAAAGAAAAAGACAAATTTAATTTGAACAGGCCAAGGCAAATTGGCCTTTTTTGACCCTAATAATGTTATTCAAGCACTGTAAATAAATATTTACACTGTGGGTGCATATGCCCTCCGCCACCGAAGTTGCCGAAGGGCATTACATACATGTAATGTTTTTTGGGTTGTCCGTCGTTTACCGGATCTCGTTACCGCGATAACTTGAGAACCCCGATCGGATTTTTGATGTAGCATGTTAACTAGGACGCAAGTATGTACTATGAGCCACAATGAAGTGATTAGATTTTGGAGCTTGAAGGTCAAAGGTCAAAGGTCACAGGCGTTAAAATATGTCTGATTTGGGGTTCGTTACCCCGCCCTCGCGATAACTTGAGAGCGGGTGGTCGGATTGTCATGTCACTTGGCTGAAGTATGTATTATGAGGCACCAATGAACTGATTAGATTTTGGAGCTGAAAGGTCAAAGGTCAAAGGTCACCGGGCCTGAAATATGTCTGATTTGGGCTCGTGAGTCGTTACCGCGATAACTTCAGAACGGCTGATTGAATTTTCATACAACGTGGGTGAAGTATGTATATTGAAGCACCAATAAACTGATTAGATTTTGGAGTTCAAAGGTCAAAAGGTCAAAGGTCACCAGACCTTAAATATGTCTGATTTGGGCTCGTTACGGCGATAACTTGAGAGCGACTGGTCGGATTGTCATGTAACTTGGATGAAGTATGTATTATGAGGCACCAATGAACTGATTAGATTTTGGAGTTGAAAGGTCAAAAGGTCAAAGGACACCAGACCTTAAATATGTCTGATTTGGGCTCGTTACCGTGATAACTTGAGAGCGGCTTGTCGGATTGTGATGTAACTTGGGTGAAGTATGTATTACATGTATAAGGCACCAATAAACTAATTAGAGTTTGGAGCTCAAAGGTCAAAGGTCACCGGGCCTAAAATGTGTCTGATTTGGGCTTGTTACCATGATAACTTAAGAACGGCCAGTCAGATTTTTATGTAATTTGTTTGAAGTATGTATTATGAGGCACCAATGAACTGATTAGATTTTGGAGCTGAAAGGTCAAAGGTCACCGGGCCTAAAATATGTCTGATTTGGGCTCGTTACGGCGATAACTTGAGAACAGCCAGTTGAATTTTCATGTAACATGGGTGAAGTATGTATAATGAGGCACCAATAAACTGATTAGATTTTGGAGCTGAAAGGTCAAAGGTGAAAGGTCACCGGGCCTTAAATATGTCTGATTTATGCTGATTAATGTGATAACTTGAGTATGATTTTTCCGATTTTGATGTAACTTGGGAGAAGTATATACTATAAGGCACCAATTTACTGATTCGATTTTGGAGTTGAAAGGTCAGAGGTCAAAGGTCACAAGGCCTCATTTCCGATTTGAGCTCATTGTCTCGATAATTTAAGAACGGCTTAAATTGGATTTTACTGTAACTTGGTCAAGGGTCACATGGGCTTATGCTTATTCATCTAATTGGTCTTGCTACATGTACCATGGTAACTTGAAGCTTTTCAAATTACATCAATTGGATGGGAGTGTGGACTGCGGAGGCATACCCATTGACTGTGCGCAGTCGAACTGCTCTAGTTTATAATTTTTCCTCCATTCTCTCGAAGTTACAATGCACTATGGATTTGTTTTTATGCCTCCGCCCCGTAAGGGAGCCGGAGGCATTATGTTTTCGGGTTGTCCGTCCGTACGTCCGTACGTCCGTACGTCTGTACTTCCGTACGTCCGTACGTCCATGCGTCCGCACTTTCTTGTGAACAAGATTACTTAAGTACCGCTGGAGGGATTTTAATGATAATTGAACCAAGGATGGACCACTAGGCAAGGATGAATTGATTAGATTTTGGGACAAATCTGTCAAGGGTCAAAGGTCAAAGGTCAATGAACTTTACCCCAAAATGCCATTTTCTGCCTATAACTCCAGTAAAGAGTGCTCACTGTTGATATAATTTGGTGGTTAGGTTAAGAAACAAAAGACAAATATTTTGGTAGAGTCACAGGGGTCAAAGGTCAAGGTTAAGGGTCAAAGGTCAGTGAACTTTGTCCCAAAATGCCATGTTCTGCCTATAACTCCATTTAGGGGTGCTTACTGTTGATATAATTTGGTGGTTAGATTAAGAAACAAAAGACAAATATTTTGGTAGAGTCACAGGGGGGTCAATGGTCAAAGTCAAGGGTCAAAAGTCCATGCACTTTGTCCCAAAATGTAATTTTCTGCCTATAACTCCAGTTAGGATTACTCGCTGTTGATATAATTTGGTGGTTAGATTAAGAAACAAACGACAAATATTTTGGTAGAGTCACAGGGGTCAATGATTGAAGTCAAGGGTCAAAGGTCAAAAAGCTTTGTCCCAAAAAGTCATTTTCTGCCTACATGTATCAGATAGGAGTGTTCACTATTGCTGTAATTTGGCAGTTTGGTGTAAAGATAAAAGGCAAATATTTTGGTAGAGTCATAGGGGTCCAAGGTCTAGGTCAAGGGTCAAAGGTCATTGAACTTTGTTCCAAAATGCCATTTTCAGCCTATCAAATCAGTTAGGAGTGCTCACTGTTGATATAATTTGGTGGTTAGGTAAGAAACAAAAGAAAAATATTTTGGTAGAGTCACAGTGGTCAAAGGTCAAGGTGATGAGCCTACATCTGAAAAAAAGACAAATAATTTCATGCAGATGAATAGGTCAAAGGTTGAGGTAAGATGAATTTGTTCTGAAAGGTTATACATGTACACTGTATTTAGTATTTGATCTACTGAAGGTAATTTGTCAGTAAACTGTTCCCATCATCTTTACAGTTACTTGGTTCCTTGAAAGTCGATAGCGATCATACATGTACTATGATCCAGTTTTATGTGCTACTTGTATAGTGGGCGGAGGCATACCCATTGACTGCGCGCAGTCGAACTTTTCTAGTTGTGTTTTATTTCGTCTTTTTTCTTCAGGTATTATTCCATGTTGCCTTGCAGCCAAATACATGTAACAGTACTTAATTCAGTTTGAACAATTCTAAAGATTAGATAATCATATTTTTTTAAGGGCAGAGCTGTGGTAATTTTTTTTTATTTTTTATTTTTATTTATTTTTATTTATTTTATTTTTATTTTTTTTTTGGGGGGGGGGGGGTTTGAGGATGCTTGTGGGGTGCAGTAATGACAAAATTATAGTCAGTGATAGCAAATGTAATATTTACAGTGTACATGTACACCTGTAGGCCTGCTGATAATCCGTGCAATCACAGTGTACATGAAAGACATATATTATTTTATCCCAAAGACTTAAGAAGACAATATTTCTAAACTTTTGTGTACTTTTCGCTTATAAACATAAATGCCAAGTTGTGTTGATTCACACAGTTGGCCTACTTTTTGCTGTGTAGGACTAGGATGTTGAGTAACTAATTACCGTGGTCTCTGAGGGATTCAGAAAGCAATCCTTGTTATTATTAACCAAATATCCACATTCTTGAACCACTGTCAGGTTACATGGGAACACGATCATCCACAAATGAATAGGGTTGGCCGGAGTGGGATACTGCCGGTAACACCAGTAAATACTGCCTCAATAATCTTTTAGGAAAAGGGAAATAATTGGACATACAAGTTCTTAAATATTTTCAGGTATTGTCCGTGGAGGTATTTTCCAAGTATTTTCCTAACATTTCCCTGTAACTCCCTCTACATGTACATCCTGGATACTTCGTGCAGTATTTTCCAGTGCATGTATTTCCGGCCCAGGAGGGAAATACTGGAATATCACAGGAAATTGCCAACCCTGCAAATGAAGCCGAGGGGCACAAAAGGGGGCCATGCCGCACATTTCCCTTGCTTTCATTGGCAAGAAAAAACAAACAAACAAACAAAAACATTCAAAGTGAAAAGATGAAAATTTGGTAATCAACAGCTCAAGGATACATGCTCTGAGGAAGTTACTTGTGAGGCTGCAGTCTTCCATTTAGAAATTGTCCTAGTTCCCTCAGAAATGTTTTTGAGTTTGTGAAGTTATATTCAGTATGGAACTGTACCTGCTTCTTCTCCCTATGTTTGCTTTCATTTCTTTAAATCATTTATACACCTATCAATTGTAAGACGCACCCCTCGAACCTCGGGAATGGTGCATCATGGGTGGGTCATTTACCAACAAATAATGATGCAGGGTACCGTTATGGAAACATTTGGTCCGTCACAGCATGGTGAAAGGGTGCGTCAGTTTGTATACATTTAAATAGGCATAGGCACAGTCATTGTAAGGAAAATGGTCCGTCATAGTCGAGACACACAGGTGCGTCGTGGTATATGAAAATCCGACTCACTTTTGACAAGTGACGCACCATTCCCGGGGGTCGAGGGGTGCATCTTACAATTCCTTGTGGCTTTTACGAACCGCTAAACAATTGTTTTGGGGTCAAATTTTCGATTTTGAGTTTTCAGCGCATTATGAAAGTACATAATCTAAAGTATCATATCCAAAAGTTTTAGACAGTAAAAATGTTTACTTTTTGAAATATACGAGTTTAAAAACACCCCTTTCATCACAAATATTGTTTATCGGTTTGTAAAACACTGAACAGGGGCGCAAGCGAGGAACAGTACACAGGGGTATATGTGCACTGGATAGGCGCTGGTTTTACGAACCGCTGAACAATTTTGTGCGAGCGACAAACAGTACACATAGGTACAGTATGCGCGCACTGGGTAGGCACTGGTTTTACGAACCGCCGAACGATTCAACGCAAAAATTGTTCGTCCATACGCAATGCACGCAACGTATGGCAATACGCGAAACAGTGGATTTTATGAATGGCCAAACAATTTTATTGCTAAATATATTTATTATTTTATAATATTGGCTAAAAATAATCAGTAAGCCAGAAACTAGAGTATTTATATTTGTCACTTTGCTAAAATTCAGTCATCTGTGACAGCGAGAAACAAGAAAATTCTTTGTTGGAAAAGTGCACTTTTTTCAAAAGTGATTTTCTCGGAATTGCGTTTACGCACCAAAATGAATTGTTCGACGGTTCGTAATAGCCACGATGAATTGATAGGTGCATTACATGTAAATTATCCCATTTCTATCTAGATTCTTTCCCTACATGTACATGTACTTTCTTGTCTTTCATCACTTTGTTTCTCAAAAGTTTCCTTTTCGTATTTCCAAAGTCTTTTTGTTTTCGTTATTGGTATGGTATTCCAGTCATATTTACATGATATCAATTATGTATGTGTCCTCTAGTCAATGATAATGTTACATGTATTTCATTCTCTGTTTATTTTTGCAGCTTCCAGCAGTGGCCTTTGACCTTTCACCCCTGACCTCTGACCTGTACATTACACCACCATGGCAGAAGACCCAGCGGTCCTGACGGATGACTCCCTGGATAACTTTGATGGAGAGAGACCCAAGGAGAGATGGGCCCCCCTGGGGGCTGTCGCCACCACACCCCCACCCTCAGTGACGGGAGAAGATAGGTACAGTAGTGTGCATTAGAATGTATCATGCATTCTAGAAGAGTACAATGTACATGTATACATGAATGAACATGAACCCCCCTCCCACACCCCCCCCCCCCATTTTGAAGAAAAGAAATAATGTAAATAAAATATTGGAGATATTGAATATATTTAGGTAAATGTATGTAAAATGAATGATATGAAACATGTATAATTAAAAGATTTAACAAATTGAAATTCCTAAAAGGGCTAAGCTAAGGAGGAATTTATAAAACACTTCAAGAGAAAAGTCACATTTTATGTGCATGTAATGTACATGTAGCACTAAACTATCAATAGCCCTACTTGTACTCATTAGGCCCGGAAATAAAATGCTATTTTTTAGGGCTACTTTCAAGCCCGATTTATTGATGCCTGTATGTTACGGCTGTTTTGTTATTGAAGGGGGCTATTTTGTTAATTTTGGGGACCGTAAATCGCCCTCAGCCCCTGTGAATTTCGCACACCGGTACAAATACAGTACTTTTATTTAATTAATTTATTAATTAATTTATTTTGATTGATTTATTGATAAACCATTCATACATGTACGGTATTCGTGATTGATTTTATTTTTGTTTTGTTATTATTTTCTCTTTTTTGCAGTCACGTGAGCATGGCTGATCAACTCCGCCACCTGGAGGAAGAGCAAGATCAGTTAAACTCCTCCCTTCTAGCCCTGACTTCTCACTTTGCCCAGGTTCAGTTTAGACTCAAGCAGGTGGTCAGTGCTCCTGATGGGGACAAGGAAGTAAGTCCAACACAATTAGTGATTTAGAGATAAATTCTGATATTACACATTAGCATAATAGAAGTACATTAGTAGTAGTAGTAGTAGTAGTAGTAGTAGTAGTAGTAGTAGTAGTAGTAGTAACTGTAGTAGTAGTAGTAGTAGCCAGTAGTAGTAGTAGTGGTAGTAGTAGTAGCCAGTAGTAGTAGTAGTGGTAGTAGTAGTAATAGTAGTAGTAGTAGTAGTAGCGGTAGTAGTAGTAGTAGAAGTAGTAGTAGTAATAGTAGTGGTAGTGGTAGTAGAAGTAGTAGTAGTAGTAGTAGTAGTAGTAGTAGTAGTAGTAGTAGTCCAAATGTTTATAATTTAAATCTATTTTTGTCCCTGACTATGGAAGTTGTCGAATTCGCCTCAGTCCATTCATGTGCAGACTTTCGTGGAGCAAAATTTTTAAAGCCGCATGCCCTTCCTGACACCAAATTAACATAATTTTGAACCATGTTTGCGGTAATCTACTGTATCAGACTTCCCAGCTAACATCAAAATCATGGAAAACCTCAAGAATGACTTCCCATGTTTTCTTTCAGAATAAGTCACCTGGGAATTTGAGAAAAGACCTTCAAATCGGGAAAAGATGAGGGAATTTTGTTTGTGTAGTGATCCTACTTTCTCACTTTGCGTCCACACTATGGACACAAAGCAAGAAAGAAACAGGCAAGGCAAACATAGGCCAATTGATGATCCCAGAATTTTTAAGTTCCGTAAGGGAGAAATTCATAGCTAATAGCCAGAAATGTTGTACAAATATATAAAACAGCCATTCCATACTTGTGTCACGTGAGTCACTCATGCTGTGCGTTACGAGTCACAAGTCAGGGTATAGATTATTGATTTACATGATCAGGTAAAGCAGTCAGCTTCAATATTTTGTTGGTTTTGATCTATACCTTGGTTTGTGAATTGTGTGACATGAAACATGCGTGACTCGCGTGACATTTACGTGGAATGGCTGAACAGATTTGGAAAAGCAGGAAAATCTCATTTAACCAAGATTTGAATCGTGCGAGCCACTGCCCTCTCAGTCGCTACTTATGGATGTTTGTAAGTCATGGCCCAAGAAGTGGTGGTGTTCTTGTTGTCAGGTTGAAGTGGCAACTTCCATATAAGTGCAGAGTAAGGTTGTTAGAATTAACAGGGCTCGACCTTAACTTTTTTTTCTGGTGGCCAGCCGGGCCACCTGAGTATGATTTTTTCCAATTTCGGGTGGCCAAATGGATTTTCAGATGGCCAAAATGTTGCATTAAAAAACATGAATTTTAAGCATTAATTTAATGTCCCAGACATTTGAATATAATTGTACTCATGACATGTTCTGCCCATCATCACCATCTCAATTTCTTTGATAATAAAATGATCTTGATCGTGTTCATTGACGGAGATATTGAGTGAGCACTTTGGAAAAGGGTAAACCCTTCAGTTTTGTGCCCCTTGCATCGTGTTTATTTTTTAGCACAAATCATGAACTCGTGCGCTAGCTATCATGTTTGCAGTTCAGGTCGTACTTTATAGAGCTCTACAAAGTACGAATCGTTCCTAGTGGCCAGCCGGGCCACTTAATATAGCATATTTTCGATTTTCAGGTGGCCCGACAGGATTTTTAGTGGCCAGTGGCACCCGGGCCACCATTAATTTCGAGCCCTGATTAAGTTATGAAATGGAATATTATAGTACTAGGTTAGATCGTGTAAGCTACATGTATATGCATGTATGTTATACATGTAAATATTCAAATTTTTACCAAATGCATTTCCAGTGAATAGATTTCCAAAATGACCCCATGCTACCATCTAGATCTTTGAGGAGTGGAGCACATGAAGGTCTTCAGTGAAGAGCATTTGAGAGCAACCATTTGTGTAGTAATAGAGGGCTGTATTAATGGGATTTTAATTGCTGAAGACCACCAGCACCATTCATTCTTATGTGGAGATAAAAGTCATCAAGATAAATGTTTAGAATAAATCGAATAAATTTAATAAACATGAAATCTATCATACATGTACATGTATAATTCACTTCCTTTTTTAAACTATAGTCAAAAAAAAGGGCATGTATTTACACCATGCCTGTCTTTGCTGAATGCTCTATTCTGGTGCTGGAGCTGTGAAGGGGTGCATCAGACAAAAAAAAAAAAATAAATAATAATAATAATCAGCAAAATTCACAAAAATATACTTCAACTTAAAAGAGGTATTTTTTTGTAAAATATTATTTTATATACAGTATGTAATTATCAATATCATTTACCAAATGTATATTTCAGTGAATTTCATTTTTACTTTATTTTGACTAGGTTTGTTTCTGTTTATTTTCATTATAAATACATATTGATGTGTGTTTTTGTATATTTTTGTGTATGTTATGTCCCATGTACACATACTATATGTAAAATTGATTTTGTTGTTGTTCATACATGAATATTGAGCTTGCCTACATAGTGTACATTTTTATTTTATTGTAAACTGATGCTTTCAGCCTTTGCTGCTAATCAGTGTATTTTATATACCAATAAATAAAATAAATAATAAGTAAATCAGTACTGAGTTGTGTAGGTGTTGATTTGATCAACGCTAGATAGGTCTTCTTGAAATTCATGTTTTCAATTTTGTCCGGGATAGACATTACAGGTGTAGATATTCTTTTTGCAAAACAAAAGTCATTCTAACAGCGCTCCTTCACTACACAAATGGCTGCTCTGAATTAAATCCTGCAAGCTCTATCCCAGTCCTCAAAGATCTAGATGTGCATGTATGGTATAATGGAGTCAAAAACTGTGAACTGGCTTATTGTTCAGCATTGAACTAACATAGTACATAATAAACAGTGCATGATTTAATGACTGTCTCAATCACACATAGTTCTTGAAGGTTGATTCCAGTTTTGTAAGCACATTCTAGTAACATTAGTATGCCCGTGATACATGTGCATGTAGTCCCATTTATCCAGTTGAATTTCCCATCCAAAACAAATTGAATGATAGTCACCAACCTTGGTATCAAAGTGAATGAAAGATAATCAATACATGCAGTAGTAATTACATGTTGACTAATTCCTTGAATTTCTACTCTTTCTCTGTCCTCTTCCTCCACCGCCCCATCTTCAGGTACTGCTGAAGGATCTGGAGGAATTTGCATTCAAGGGATGCCCCGATGTCAGGGGCTGCACATCTCAGGATGCTAACATGTTACAGGGAGATGTAAGTACTGGGCCCTATTATGATGCACCATAGTGTTGCACGACTATTGTCGTCGCGACTGCCTGCACGGAGTCGCGACTCCGACAATCGGAACGCAATAGTCGACTTTTTATCACATGTTAATTTGTATTAAAAAGTGAGTCAAAAGACGTAAAAATTGAACAGAACTACCAATCATTTATCTACCATTTTGTGGCAGAAATGAATCCCCTATCTCTCTTCGATCACAAATCAAACAGAACTGCCAAAATGTAATTGGATCAGCCTATAATCGTGCAATGCTATCATACATGTGTTGCCGTATACGTTGCACTCACTGCGACTCCGACTGCGACACCCATGCGCCCCACACCACCAATCGTGAACATAAACACCTATAGTCGACTAATAGTCGGAGTTGCGACTATTGGTGGGCGACTAGTTGACTCTCTAAAACGCTGAAGTCGTGCAACACTAATTCACCACGCATTACCCCAGGTACCATTGTACCCCAGTAGTGTTGCACGACTAAGTTGCCAAAAGTCAGAGTCATGACTATCATTGAGGAGTCGCGACTCCGACTTTAGAAAAGCAAGAATCGATTCCATGTAATCACATATGTATGCCATATAAACCAGTCCAAACATCGATGACAATGAGTGAAAATATGACAGAAAGTCAATTTTTAGAAGATCATAATCACAGTTGAAACAACATAAGTTAAAAAATAATATTCAGCATGAACTTACTATACTGAACAGTCATTGTATAGGCTGTAGTGCGCTTCTTTTTACCTATTGATCATGCAGACAGAACTGAACGCCGAGAGTCGGCAAATAGTTGGAATCGCGACTTTTGATGGGCAGCTAGTCGACTCCCCAAAATCCTGGAGTCGTGCAACACTATACCCCAGTGTACCGCATTGTGTAGCAACCTGCTATGTCTCAGAATGTATTTTCTTCGGTTATGATCACTGAGATCAGTGGTTATGAGGCAGAGGCTGAACAAGTGCACAACAAAAAAACATAAACTTAAGAAAAGTGGGTTGAAAATGAAGCTGAACTTATTGTTTTCACACTTCAAACAAAATGTTTACAAAGTTTTGTAACCCAGCGCACAGGGCTAAAAATAAATTAGATAATAAAACAAAATGGCAGATTTCTGTTCGGTACCCCCATGGTACCATTTACGTCATCATATCTTGAAAATTATTTTGATTGACAAGTGACAACATAAATGGTATCCTTGGCTACCAAATAGAAAT
>JZLH01S0523584.1:8448-23876 GCA_001188425.1 Eucidaris tribuloides
AAAAAAAAAAAAAAAAAAAAAAAAAAAAAAAAAAAAAACAAAAAAAAAAAAAAAAAAAAAAAAAAAAAAAAAAAAAAAAAAAAAAAAAAAAAAAAAAAAAAAAAAAAAAAAAAAAAAAAAAAAAAAAACAAAAACGAACTGAGCACTAATTTTTTGTCACCGGGATGTTATTGATGTAGCGATATCCTGGCTGTAGTTAATATTGTTTGCGACTGCATTAATGTCTGAGGTGTTATTTTTTCAGCGCTCTCATGTATGTCGGATCGATAACAAAGTTTGACAATTTTTTAGTGTGTGTTTTTTTTTTTCAAAATGCTGGGGGGAACTAACTCGTGTTATTAAAATTGTATACATTGTCGAACTAGCCAACAAAAGTCTGACACGTGGAGCGGGGGGTCGTTAGGGGGTCTCGACAACGTACGAAAAGAAAAGGAAATTCCATTAATTTTTTCATAACTTTGACAGATATCAAAGTTTGGACCCATTTTTAAATAGGGTTTCACAGTGGGGGAGGAAACATGACCTCTTGCATTTATCAAAAAAGTGATTATACCTTATTTACATTGTCATGTGTTAATGGATTTTTATTACTTCGTGACAATCTGGACTTTGTCTGAATTAATATCTCTAAACGTAGAAATGGATAAGTTTGATGATCAATGCATTGAACTCTTTCAAAAATGATAGTGCTTTTGAAAAACTATTATATTAACGCGCACGGGATCAGTACTTAAAACACACGAAGTGATAGGTCATTCGATTAAATACATAAGTGCTTCCTATATTCATAAATCACGTCGTTGCTTCTATTTACCGTTGTGGACTCTTGGTGGATAGATACAAAACTCGCCACTGGAAGTCGGCCAGTGGAGGCGTACCTTACGCTGTCCTCCAAGGATGAGCAAAGACACATTCCTGTCAACGTGACAAGAAATTGACCAGTAAGCAGCGCAAAAGATGCTGTTATCGAAGTAAGTACGTATACTGTATCAGTCAAAAAGTTAAAGTTCAAGTTCGAAGCTGTATTTCCATCAACAAAATGTAAGACAAACTTGATACCAAATATATTCTTTTACTTAACATAATGTATACATAACAGATATAACATGATATTAAAATACATCAAAACTATCGTACAGTAATACATTTGCCGCATGTATATGAAGCTTTTACACGCAGAAATGAATATAAAATATGTAATTACTCCATTGTAAAGGATATTATAATGCAATTTGTATATCGTTGTGACACAAACGTAAATACTCATGAGATCATAAAATCAAAGAAATACCTATGGAAATATGGAGAGAAAATAAGTGGCGAAAGAAGCTTGTAATATGCAGAGCATATTGGGGGGGTATGTTTAATTATATATAAATGTTAACATGGTAATAGAGCGACCACTATCGAAGTAGCTTGTCTTTGAATGTCGGAGGGCCCCTCAAGAATTGATATACATCAATTTATAAAGAAAAAAGCTGCAATGTATCCTATCTAGTACATCTGCGTTAATAAATGAACAGAAGCATCGTCTCAATGTTTAGTCAAACAGATAAATTTGGACTATCTATAAGATTATCTCTTAAACAGTGTGTAACTAGCTGATTGTATCTACCAGGCTATTACATGTAATAGTAGTATATGCAATGCTAATAACATAGGAATGGTTTGTAGCTCGTTTAACCTTTTTAAAATAGCTGTTAATTTTTCGAGTCTTTCGTTTTACTTTTTTCCAAAGAGCGCTTCAGATCTGCGTAAACAATAGTCTGGACTTAAAGCTCGCAACGATCTCGACTCAACAGTCCGCGGTATGTCGTCGGACGTTCTATAAAGACAGATCCTCAAGCAAGAGACCAAGCAGATCAGTGAAGGTGAGTGAAGATGACGCGGAAGAGAAGTGCAAAGCAAGATAAGTAGTGGTACTATGTATGCTATTTCAATAAAGATGAATGCCACTGGACTGTCAATTGCTCGGGAAGAATGAGGGCTGCATAGATGGTAGTAAACGCCATCAAGGATTACGCGCTTGAGAAAGCGCGAAGCCACAGAAAACGATGGTAACTTACGCGTTTAAAATTACGACTATTTGAGTCGGATCTTGAAAGTATTATGTTTTTTTTTCACTGTACTTGTCGTTCGAATATAAATTCTGCGATACGCTGATTATGATGAGGAGAAGAATAACAAGACAATGAGCAATATTGCTAGAGTCTGGGGCCTACGAAATATTTACACTTCTTCATTATTCTAAGATAAGCTATATAACGGTTTGTGTAGCTATGGTTTCATTAATAAGTTTCACCGAATTCCCCGGTTCCACACCGTCCCCTTGCCGCGTCCTTGCAATCCGAAGCCTTCCCCCTTCTGTACACAAACCCGAGAACATACCCCAGTGTATATCATATATCTCGTCAGTTGATACATTTCCCTAACCTGATTCTCTTCCGATAGCTGGTTAGTTATTACATGAACGATTGATGGGGACGCTCTTTGCAGCACATAATGCTGTGCGCATGCAGAACCACATTGAAGGTGTACCGTTGAATTTAAAAATAGTAGGGTGACGGCCTAGATGTAGCTACTTCCCTCTCATAGGAATCCTCCAGTCTTGACACCTTCGTTAACATGACAGGTTGGGAGGTGCTGCTATCTTCCAAGCATGAATATCACTCATCTGTAAAATCACCTTGGAAGATGAGGAACAGGAGCCACACAGGAGGCGACAACATTCCAGCGACTCACCAACACTCCAGGAATTGGCGCGATCACCACGGCCCTCACTGGCCGGATGACGAAAGTGTAGCGATGTGGATAGCTGTGCGGGATCAATTCATCTGGCGTGCCATATGACGATCTGATCTCGCCAAGAGGTAAGTATTCGGGTTAGTAGGCTACAGCGAGAAACGAGGAACCAAAATTGGTGGTGCGTCACTGTAATGCGGTATTTTCGGGGTTAGTGTGAAAGAAACGAATCATCCAATCGCTTCAAATACAACTTCTTCAGATGAGTATTTTGGCAGCTCAGGATAGATTGTGGTACACTGAAAAAAAAACAGTCAAATATTGTAGTTAAATTATTAACAAACATTGCGGCTGAATTAGATAAATAAACGTATTTGCTGTAACCGACATTCCTGTAATCATTACGAGATTCGTCTTTGTGGACCATATGATTGAGAATAAGCAGTAACAACAAGCTCAATTAATTCATAGGACAGTTTAACAGCATAAAATATCAGTGTTTGTAAGTTATTTACAAAAAAAAAACGTCATGCAAATATATAGAACACTACACAAAATAAATAAGTTCCCCCTTTTTTGAAAAATTCCATAAATTTTTAAGCGAAATTGATTTTGAGCAGAATAATTGCAGGAGTTTTCTGTACTCATTGACTAATTCTGTGTGAACATGTGTGATTTCTCGTCAAGTCTGATGGGGGAGCAACGTCAAGAAAGGCAAAATGTCACTTTTCTAAAGTCACAAGGGTCTTGAGGATTTTGATGTAGTCGTATATTCCGTTGAACAGATTCTCCCCTCTAGCTCCCCACCATCCCGTGTTTCTGTATATGATTAAGCGCTATTTATGTTAATCAGTATCGCTGACCCCTAACAATTCTTTTGACACTTTTCGATTATTACGCTTTCCAGTGAGCCTCAATTTAACAATTTCCATTCCATCCTCAATTTGAATTGTAATCCATTAAAGTTTGTATTGAAAAAACTGAAATCTCGATATTTGCAGCAAAGTGATCCTTTACACGTTGTATGGCGAACATAGAGGGGTTGTAACATGTCAGGTTCAGTGAGCACCTTTATAAATAAAAGCAAAATCCATTATTTACCATTATTTTGGCATAAGAGATGATATGTGGACTTTGAAAAGTGACCTTTTTGCCTTCTATTCATGGTCACTCATGCATGGCTACGGATTTATCTTATTTTTACACAGGATTAGTCAAGGAGTTGGTATGTTCTCCATGCCAAGTTTATTTTGCTACAACTTATTCATTAAAAATTATGGTATGTTGACAAGCGGAACTTACTTTTGATGTAGTGATTTATATACTTAAAATAATGAAATAAGTCAATCACCACGATATCTTATATTCATATATTCTAATTTTTATTTTCCAAGCAAGAATGCTTCGGGTGGTGAAGGCCCATCTTTGGTGAGTCCAACTGTTGGGAGAAAAGTCAAAGAGGCCCAAGAGGAGAAGAGACCAATACCACTTAACACATCCGACCAGAGAAGAGGAACATCTCTGGAGGACAAGATGGATGAGATGCAGGAGACGAAAGGTGGTGACTGACACTCTGGACTAACCTTGGAAGATAGAAGCAGTAACACAAGGTAGATACCATATTATCACGAGCTTATTGCAGCAAGAGCCGAGACAATTAATTTCAATATGGGTTTGCGGGGAACCGATTTTTTTTTTATTAGGGCAGCAGAAATTGATTATTACTTGCTTGGTTTCGAAGCATAGCCCAACTAATTATAAAAAAAAAAAAACATTTTGTTTTTTAGTATAAATTAGCGAAAGTGATGACGGGAGGCAAATACCCAGGGTTGTCAATTTCCGGGAATACCTGTAATTTCCCCCCAGGGAGACATATGGGAAATACTGCGGAATACTGGGAAATACCGGAGAACATACCTGGGAATACTGGAAATACGTGGGCAATACCTAGCAGTGTACTTCTTGAATTTGCTACAGTCAACTAAACCATTAATGCCCCTTCATTTGGGCTCTTCTTGACACCCAAATAAATTTCCCAACCTTGAACGATTAGAAATTTCGAAACGAATAAGACTGTTAACAACCTCTTTTCAATGTTTGATAATTTGAATTCAATGTTATTTCACATACGGTACAGCAACTTCCACTGTACATTATTCAGGTGTAAAATAAAATAAAATAAATAAAGCGGTGATTTTAAAATTTTCTACTTTTAGTCTTGATTATGGGCTGTCTGTAGAAATTTGTCCAACCAATCAGAATGAGTTCCTGCGTTCCCCACATCAGTCAAGTTAGTTTTTGTTTGTTATTTTGTGTTGAATCACACTTACTGAACAACAAATCCTCTACTTTTTAGTTATTATCTTAAGAAATAACTTTTTATGTATTCACCAGTATTCCCTTTTTGTCAAAAATAGGCAAGGCGCGTATAACCGGATAAATACCGGTTTATTACACCCGTTATTTACCCGCCCGGTATTTACCGGCCAATCCCTGCAATACCTTCGTGATCTTTATTCTATCGATAACAACGACACTACAGGGTACTGGTGATTACAAGATGGAAAGTATAACCATGATATAACGCGTCAGAAATTGTTCAGTGGAATGAGAAAACGCCTACCGTCTCTTACCTTTGAATGACATGGAGCTATCAAACTCATTTAAATGACAATGAGGGATATCTGAATCACGATTAACTCTTCTCGTTACAACTGATTTTCTTATTCAATTGAATTTCGATTATTCTCCTGTTCAGACAAATGCAGTCCGATCCATCCCAAATTCCAGTCTTCCCACACAAATCGACACCAGGATCGGGATGGAGATGGATGGCAGTCAAGACAACAAGGAAGGTCGGCAACCAAGCCAAGGTAAAGTAATCAGTTTATTTTTCACAATAAACAACAAATACCCTGATCGCAGGCTAGCCCTAAGTGTGTCACGGTCCGTATAGTCTCAGCTGTGAGTTGAAAACTCTTTCCGAAATGAAGACTTCCTCCTTTATAATCCAAGATATTTTTGACCCCCAAACGGAAATTTTCATTAATCTTTGCACAAAGTATTCTATGTGACGCCCAAAAAACAGAAACAGAAAAAAATGCTCTCAATCGCATACTGGATTTTATAAGATGCCAGACAGCAGATTCACTAGTGTACATTGTGTATAGTTTGTTGAATTCCACGATTTCTCAACAATGAACTTGAAAGCGTTTCACGAGGTTGGATTTTCAGGGGGGGGGGCTGTCAAAAATATATTGGTGTGTCGCCACAACCCCAACCCCCACCCCACCTCACCGCGTCCCCCCCCCTCAAAAATCAAATAAATTGCCTATAGATTTATCAAAAAGCAATGGACTTGCACTTCAAGCAGTTGCTGTTAATGATAAGAGATGGCTTGTGATTTAGTGTTCGTAATAATGATGACGATATGGGGAATGATGATATGCATGCATGATGATTGATGATGATGATTGACGACAGATGATGATGACGACGAACGACGATTATGATGATGGAAGGCATAGCTTTATATTTGTGTTGATTTTTTGTCAGTGACTATCAGCCTCCAGAAAAAAGACACAAACTGGACAGGATTTTCAAAGCCAAAAACTCCCTGTTGGATTTGAAAAACGACTCTCAGAGTGCATCTGCGGAAGGGTAAGAAAATATCAAGCTACTGTAATGAAAACATCATTGTACAATGTTTTTACACTTAATTAGATGACTTTCAAAAACTTCGTGAGCATTTGGGTGGGCGGAGATGTATGCGATATTACTTTCTAGTTCCACTTCCCTTTTTATGATGTAGTGGTCAGCAACCCATTCACAATTAAACACTTATCGGTGTAGTTTTCATGTCAACCTCGTAAACTATGACCAAACACTTACTAATTTCCCTTTCTGCTCCAGTAGTGCAGCCAAGGTCTAACGAACCAATTTAAACGGATCAGACTTAAACAAAATAGGACGGACTGTCATTAAACAATATTGTTTATGTTTGTCTCAATTCCATGCCACCAGACTGTTTTCAAAAGACTCTTCATCGCTTAAAGGGGGAATCAGACAAACGAACATCACGTCGGCTCGCCAAGAAAAGTCTTGGGACCGGAAGAAAGGGGCCAAGATGACACTGAAGCACTGAAGCCAAAGGTGCAAAAAGGTTGAAGATCGAATTGTTATACACAAGTATTTTTATTTTTGGGGGGGTTGAGGTGGTGGCAAGTCACAAGGTGGTATGATTCTAAGCATTGTTGATGCTCACACATATATATACAACACTGTAGGCATGATGGATGATTGATGAGTGATGATGGATGATGATGATGATGTGATGATGATGATGATGATATGATTGATGTTGATGTATAGATGATGGCTCGGTTGATGATGATGACGACGACGACGACGACGCACGATGAGGAAGAGAAGAGGAGGGTGATGGTATTTAAGTGATCATTACATTTCGAGCCGGGATGAATTTGGGGTGTTTACGGCCAGTGATTCTGGGTATTGGATTTGATGAGCCCATGTATGTCTTGTTTTCCTTGGTCATTTTCGAATCACTCTTTCCAACTACTTTCATATCTACAGATGATTCAAAAACAAATTATATATGATAAAGAGTAGGTGATATAGATGGAGGCATGAGGCATGAAGTAGGGAGGAGGACGGGTGGGAGGATGAAAGGAGGAAGAAGAAGAGGAGAAGGGAGAGAAAGACAAGACAAGGAAGAACAAACAGAACAAGCAAGACAAAACCAAGAACAAGAACCAGAAGAACAAGAACAAGAACAAGAAGAACAAGCAACGAGACAAAAACAAAACAAGAACAAGAACAAGAACAAGAACAAAAAGAACAAAGAACAAGAGACAAAGAACAAGAACAAGAAGAAAGAGGAGAAGAGGAGGAGAGAGAGAAGAAGAAGAAGAAAGAAGAAGAAGGAAATGAAGAAGAGAGAGGAGGAGGAGTTTCGTTGATCTATACTATTTTTGATCCAATTTAATTGTGTGCTTATGTGGCAGTGAGATGCGTATGTTATGGCATTTACCCCTTACCAACTTCATCTTCTGGGTATATCAGATGCACCTTTTTAAATCAATTTCATATCTGACAGAATATTCCCAAGATAAGCTTGTTGCAACAGGAGTACCGAAACCGAGGGTACACGCCCAAATCAGTGCCTCTGTTGCTACAGTACTTCCTGCATTTCCCGCGCACGGCGCCGGTATGACCGTTGGAATCCGCGTGGCATACAATTGTAGAAAAAAGATCGTTCGAAAAGTGATGATGAAATTGTCTATTGCAGGCGTGCTGTGAGAAAGTCCTGGATTACACGAAACCGAGGAAAGACCTGATGCGAGGATAAAACAGCAGAGGAATGGGACAATATAGGTAATTTTAATTCATTATCAAAGTTAAAGACACTGACGTGATGTGTAAGAACTGTGATTGATAATAATGAAGTCACGACTGGAATCAAGGATATTTGTAATAATTAAGGCAGTAAATTATATGTATTACGGTATCAGTATTTATTCCGGTATAAAACCATTAAAAATAAATATAAAACGGGATGTATGGCCATAATCAAGCTTCTGCAAACGACAGTGCTGTTACTTCGCATGGGTACAATAATTATACGAGATTTAAATATAATAAGTAAGCACATATAAGTGAAACTAACGATAATAAGAATATCAAACATTAATAATAGAGAATATATGACCTGTTGATAATTACGAATACATTCATAAAATTCAATTTCAATGAAAATTGGCCAGCAATTAACAGCTTTGAACACAAATTGATATTATGTGTTTAGAAATGATGAATATAGAATTTGTACTAAAGAGTAGCTGAAATATCAATAAAACAAATCTAAAAAGTGAATTAAAAGTAAGAAGACAATGGCGTATAAAAAATAAAAGAAATCTCGTGGAAGAGCGTTATGAGTGAGATTTTTTCAAAAAGAGAAAACAACTAACGTTTGGGCAAGAAAACGCTATTCAGGAGTCAAAGTAAAAGCAATATATTGTGCATCTGAAACAAAAGTATCTACCGTCCATCGAATATCAAACTATGTTGAAATGTGTAATGGCCTAATGCTTAACAACAGCGATTCGATTAAAAGAAAAGGAACCAGAATATAACACACACACTACACAACATTTTGGTCAAGACAAATGCTCTGAAGATAATGTTGAAGAAATGTAAGCAGTCTTAAGTGGCCATGGAATTACGCTCTGTTGTGTGTTTTGTCATAGAGTTAACATTATTTGTGCGTTGATTATAGATTAATAGCTGTGTTGGAAGATAATGTAGCAGGTCGTATTTTACAGTTAGATTCACAAATCGAATAGAATTGAAAACGCAGTTTATATGTTTCATCATTATTCAAGAGCAGATTATCAAAATAAACGATAATTATGTTTACTCAACAGGTGCTAGTATTGAAGGGCTCAGATCGAATCCCCACCATTAAGCCATATTTATTTCTGTGCTAAAGATTAAGAATTATGAACAGGAATATATCACCTAAAGGTCTAGTGGGCGCGGTTTTTCTGGGGGGGACTTTGGGAGCTAACCCCCGACCGCCCGCCCCCAAAGAAAAAAAATTGCTCAAGCCCTCCCCCCAAAAAAATCAATTGAGAATATTAATAAACATCCCCCTTAGGCATGTCTTTTAAATAGTATTTTAGATGAAATGTCCCCCCCCCCCCGCTGAGCGACTTTTCGGCGGCTGGGATGACCGAAAAAAACGTGGACCTAGGATTTGGCCGCGAATGAAGCCCCCAGTAGCCCCCTAAAGTTTTCGCTCTAAAGCCGCGCCTACATAAAGTCATGTACTGAAATTCATTTTTTCTTTTATTTTGACTTCCATTTTATGTTCAGGATTTTGGGACAACCCGGCGATTTCAAAATTAAGAACTGACCAGGAAACGTTCGATGAAGGCAGTATATATCCTGAGAGAAGTTCTGCCTTTAGAAAGATTGGTACAAATTCATCTCCATGCATTTGAGATTGTCTGAGGCCGTTACGAATACCCGAAGAGAGACCGAATCAGCCGAACACTTCTGCCGAGCGTGTCCGAAATGCCATAATTTCACGTTCGGCTCTCACGAAGTTTGGACGCACTGCGGCCTTCTGTTACCGATCGTAACCGAACCATCGTCGCCCAGACTCGCGAAATGTCGTGACTGCTCTTCTCTTTGGTTTCCGCTAGCTTTGTGTGAAACGCCCTCTATAAGTGCAGACTGGGCAACTTTAATACCTCAACCCCCAACGGCGTGTGACGAGCCACGGATCTACAAAAGTTGGTGATATGTAGTTCCTGTCCTGACGACTTCAACTTCAGAAGGTTGAGAAATAACGATGATGGTGAAAGAATCTGTATATGAATATATACTGATTACATATATATAACCGATTGTGTTGGCTCAGTTGGTAGAGTGTCCGTCTCACCACCGGGAGGTCGGGGGTTCGAGCCCGTTTGAACCCCGGCCGCGTCAGACCAAAAGACGTTAAAAGATGGGAGTTGCTGCTACCCTGTTTGGCGTTCAACGATTTAAGGGATAGAGCAACGTCGATCTGGCGCTGCTCAGTGGCTACTGGGCCCACGATCAATTGGGCAAAATTAATTTTCGGAGGATTTCTATTTCTGATTTCTGTTTCGAATAAAATGTGGATTATTATTAAAAAAATATTATTATTATTATTATTATTATTATTATTATTAATTTTATTATAAAAGGAACTCGGCCTTATATTGCCAAGAACTCTTCAAACGTCTGGCTCTTAAAAACAGTTTCCTCTCAGCTTTTATAGAAATGTTGGTGAAATTAATCTGGTACAATGAATTCAAATTGACAAAGCAGAAATTATAATCATATCCATCATTGTGTATTTAACGAAAATTATGAATGAATGATAACATGGCAATTTATGTTTAACAACAAAATAAAATGATTTACATTTGAAATAATCCATTTTGAATTGCATTCCTTGTCGATGATACATTCGCGGTACTTAATAATTCTTATAGATTGCGAACACGTGTGGATATAATACAGCACAGTAAATAAGATGAAGTAGGCCTACTCAAATAGAAAAAAAAATCATAACAAACATATCTTCCTACAAAAACAACCCCATTAAATAAATTCGGACTGAAGATGGCGTCAAATTATATCATGCACACAGATGTGCAATCCACATCAACCACTGTGTTTTAATTGGCTCCCCCACAACATTTTACCTTGTAATAATAATGTTACTCTGAAATTTATACTATTTGTTTTTAATGTGGAAATAAATGAAATTAAATTGAATATGAAATTTGATGCGTTTGCATTGTCTCCAGCTTTAGAGTTCCCAAAATGCTAACTGCGGTGTGTGTGTGGGGGGGTGGGGGGTGGGGGCGGGGATGGGGCTCCCTTTTTCTGTGTCTGAATCTTCAATCTTACTTTGTGTAGTGTGTTCTCTCAGCAGCGTCTTTATAACTTTTTTTTTCTATTGGGCGGGGGGGGCGGTAATCCGACGAAATTCCTTGCGTGCCGACGGTCCACAAGTCAACATGCAAAACAATATGCCCCCTTATCTGTTATTTTACCAAACAGAATCCCAAATAACCAGACAACTTCCCAACCAATGGAACAATGGAAGTGTTTTCACCCACCCCACCCCATCCCAGTTATATTTCCTGTCGAGCATTTGGCCGGTGGAGGGCAGTATTCATTCTCAATACATTGGT
Source organism: Eucidaris tribuloides (assembly GCA_001188425.1). NCBI lineage: Eukaryota > Metazoa > Echinodermata > Echinoidea > Cidaroida > Cidaridae > Eucidaris > Eucidaris tribuloides. The sequence continues at coordinate 19,944 of JZLH01S0523584.1, forward strand.
CTGTGGCGGGCGTTTGGATTGGTTCACAGAATTATTTGGAATTTATACTTTGCTCTCGCTTGGTTAAGGTGTTTATTGGAAATTCTCAGAATGGTCTACAATTCGATTCTCTTACTAGATGATGCCAATTGTTTTAAGTCTACAATACTGGACTATTTGAATAGGGCAAGAATCTGTAATTTTAAATATTTCATCTCTGTCAATGTGACATTTGGTATATGACTCCTTTCTTTGCAAGAAATATATCAACGTAGGCCTATAGTCCCAACTACTTAAAAAAAAATAACAGTGAATAATCTTTTCAGGATATAATAAGGTGTTATGTGACCAATCCAATTTACTTCATTTCCGCTCTGTGAAGAAATTGTTACATAATCGATTTCAATTTAAATTCGTCATTTTGACGTATATGACAACAATATGCATGACCAAAGTCCAATGACCAAAACTGTCATGTTTTCTAGACATAAGGCACAGAATGAAAGAGCCCGAACCCGGGGCAAAATCTGATTGCGGCATCACACAGATATACTAAGAGCTGTGCGGCATCAGCTGAACAGCGCCCTCTAGACTTTTGAACGAAACAGCTGTCCTCTTTGCAGTCCACTTCTTCCTCAAGGCCTTCGATGTTATTTTCTAAAATCAATCGAAATTTATCAAGATGCTGTAAATGTTCTCACTGAGAGGCAAAAATCCCTGTTCTAAATCAGCCACCAGTTTTAACCATTTCACCACCTCCCCTTTCCCTTTGAATTAACTCCTTTTTTTAAATCAGCAATACAGCGATAATATTCTTTGCCATGCAGGACCTTAAATGTACATTTCGAAGGTTAAAAGATACAGGATGTAAAATTTACACACTCCAGGTGGGGCAACCATATAACCTCTCTTCATTCGTTCTCAACAAATCAATCACAATCATGTCTCCTTAAAGTGGATATACTGTAAAAATGATATTTGAAATTCAGGAGGCAAAAAAGAAAGAAAGAAAAACGAACAGAGCATGCAATACGCCCTCATGAACCTCGCTTGGGGTCCTGACAATTTCTGGATGATACAAAACCACTGAACTTATTATAAAAAGGCCAATAACCACAAAACATATACAATATTCAATTTTGCAAATGTATCTTGCAATTTTTCGCGCGGCAGCGCGCCGAAAGTTCTACCCCCCCCCCCCACACACACACACACATACATACACATCATACACATACATATTCAAACACACACAACACCACAACACACACACACACACGCACACACACACACACACACACACACATACACACACACACACACACAACACACACACACACACACACACACACACACACACACACACACACACACACACCACCACCACCACCACCACCACCACCACCACCACCACCACCACCACCACCACCACCACCACCACCGCAGAAAAAATGACCATCAACGCGCCCCTGTTGTTTCCACTCGCTTCCACAAAATCCTTTAAAACTGGAACCACCAGTTGATGTCAGAACGACATACACGTTATTTAGTGATTTGTCAGTTTCCTATATGATGTTAAAGACATATTAACTTGTTGCTTCTATCGTAAATATTTGTAATGTTGTGTTAATCGTCCCGCGCGTTTAGCATGAAAGGGAACATGGCCCTGGACACTGCCCAGTGTGTAACTTATGTGTACTATATTGTACATATCTATTGTGCCCTTTTCTTTGAATAAAAGAAATGATATCAAACAACAACGCCAGCGTTTGGGTTCCTACGTACCAAATCACACAGTCATGACGATTTGGTCGCAAACGTTACGACTCCAATAACAAGGTGCACCATGTCTGAAACGCATTTACGCACGGTGACATACGATGACGCACGAGTAGTAACCAAGAATAAAAATACTTTACCCGCAATTCGCGACCGATTGTAGTACTTTGCAGTGTATACTCTTTCAGTGTGAGAGTTTGATGTATCGAAAAAACAAGTTTTACAATTTTTCGCATTCTGTTCTGTGTGGTCGGGGTTTAATCCTTGATCGCAACTGGCTTTAGCAAGAATTACACGTGCCCTTGTGCGTACCAGGTTGTTATGGGTGAACAAACTATTTGCTCTGACTAAGACTGGCGTCATAAAGTTTTGCGATATCCAACAGATGATATCGGCCTCGGTTGAGTGTTTCCCTGGATCGTCATTGCTTTTTCCAACTCGATACGAAATCTATCTTCCTACTTTGACGACTAATGTGGAAGAGTTTCATTATTTTGACGACAGCATTTTAGAAATCAGCTAGCATGGCGGAACCATCGAGTCAAATGCACCCGGCTGCAAAAAGGCGGGTCCCTTTGGATCGGCAATCTATCGTTCTCGAGGTATGTGTATGTATACATGTATGTGTATGTGTATGTGTATGTATATGTGTATGTGTATATGTATGTATGTATATGTATGTACGGTATATGTATGTATATGTATATATGTGTATATACTTTTGTACCTGATCTGTACTGTATCTCACTATCTGTATCTGCATCTATCTGTATCTGTATCTGTACGTGTAGGCCTATTGTATCTAAATATCTTTCCCCGTATCTATATGTCTATCTGTATCTGTATCTGCATCTGTCTGTATCTGTATCTCTACGTGCACGTATAGGCCTATTTGTATAGTGTATCTAAATATCTATATCTTTACCTGTATCTACTACATGTATAATGTCTATCTGTATTTGTATGTATATGCATCTGTCTGTATCTGTATCTGTATAATGCACGTGTACGTATAAGCCTATTTGTATTGCATCTAAATCTGTATCTATCTTCACCTGTACCTATTACATGTATAATGTATATCTGTATTTTGTATCTGTAGCTGCTGTGTCTGTATTTGTATTGTTACTGTCGTTTTCTCCTCGCATTGTCGAGCGATTGGCAAAAATTCGTTCATTATCTGTAATTAACTTGCCTCTCACTTTAATTGCTTAAGTCCGCACAAAATCTTCGCCAGTGTATTGTTATCTTCTTCAGATCCTGAATTCTGTCAGCGAATATGACATTAAAAATGTTTTTAAGTCACGCTAGGTAATGCTGAGCAGCTTTACTGCGCCAAAATCATGAAAATGGAGCATGTGATAAAAGTGACATTTCCTATAAATGAAAAATTCAAATTAGCATCATTGCAAGCGCATTTCAACTTAATTATCTTTCAAAAGAATGGTTTTCCCTTTCTCTGTTTTTCTGTGAAGGTACACCATGCTTAGAAAGTTTAAGATATCGATAAGTAAAGATTTGAGTGATTTGTCACTTAATTACTTCCCTATTTCTTCAAAATAGGACAATACTAGGTATGAGCGGCGTCCTTCTCCTTAGAAAATGTGATGCCAAATACTTTCTGCCACTGCCAGCCGCAGAAATGTAGCTCCATATACTCACAACACATGGCCTACAGTACAGCATGCAAACAGATAATAACACACTGCGTGTATAAGTTTGTGCCTGTGATTGTAGCAGTATATTTGCATATGGAAAGTCCTTAGTACATTCCGGGAGTACATTCATGTAGGCATTGTGGCTATACGTTGGCGCGTTCGCGGTCGATTGTTGAATGAGTGAAAAGAAGGCCATCTTTTGTATTTTAAATCGCACACAATTATAGGAGTGATGGTGTACCCATGCAAATCCGGCATTGTGTCGTACAGCAATGACTATGCACCCATACTTGTAACGGAAAATTGCTGCACAGCTAGGCGATCAGTGGCGTATATCACTGTAATATGTTATTTAAATACGTATTTTTATACACACATCCAAAATGGATCAAGCACACTCCTTTCGAAGTTCCAGGTTCACAAAGTTCGTTATAGTTGTGGCATATTGCTTTATAAACCCAATATCAGATGGCATATAGTCAGAATTTAGAAAAGTTTCGCTGTTCGTGAATAAAAG